>JAGDQP010024175.1:0-28253 GCA_022664845.1 Lepisma saccharinum | reverse complement strand
CACCGATAATGCACGAAGAAAAAAGAAAAGAAGACACCAAAAAGGGGAGAGGGTAAGATATGTTGCGACTAAGCAAAAATGGGTCGCTACAAATTTAGGTAAGTATTGAAATTGTGGAAACCCTAGAAAACGTGAACCCATATGGCTGCTAGCAGGACTGGAGCCTGTTTACCTTTCCAATGCTGATTCTAAATCAGAGAACGTATCGGTTAGATCATTATTTAAAAGTGATGTGACCATTTGTTTTTTGCAAACTACAATATTGGAACAATAACACTTGTATGCCAAAGATACAGATTATAGTAAACATAAGCAATAGTATATGTAACGAGGAGCTCAGTACACTGTTAAAAATTTTGGAAAGTTCATACATATATATTCGGTAATGTTTCAGATAAATTTGAGTATTTGCAGTATAGTAGTAATCTTCGAGAAACACCGAGAGAATTCTTTTGTGGTACTGGAAGTTCCCAATTTTCAGTCTGTGTGATGTTTGCACATGCGCAGAAAGAGAAAACGGTTAATCGTAACCAAACATGGAATTCTGATTATATGTTTGCTGCCTTAAATTTGATTACTCAGTTTAACACAAATGGAGAAGATTCGCAGTGAATGAGAATTGTAATCCATAATCAACAAATTGAAAAATATATTAAAACATGGTGTAAGTCGTGTTAGTAACTTTCTTTTATGATTTCGGGATTCGGGTAATGTATTTGTGACTCTCTGTATCGTTTTCATTTAGTGCTTTATTACTGGCAGTTTTGTTCAGTCAGTAAATAGTTGGACTTCTAACTAAATAACCGGTTTTCAAATCTCGTTTAAGGCTTCTATTTCTTTCTTTTCCTCCCAGCATTCCTAAAAACTGAATGAAAGTTGATTCTTATTAGAAAGTTTCCAAGCTTCTTTCACGAATGTCTCGGAATTATTTTAACAGCAATAGGAGAGAAGTGACAGTGAAAAATATTAAAAGAATGTTCAAGTTCGTCTTTCGTGTGCAACGCGGAATATATGCGATACTAAATACTCGTATTTTATACCACAGACATTTCGTGTAATTTAGGTATAAAAGTTCAACTCTTACTTTCTATTTATTTTCTATGTCACTTGTCTCCCTTTTCTTCTGAGTCGTATTAATGTGATTTTTAGTCCATTTATGCAAATGCCCTTTTGGGCGGTGAACTTCCGTCAAGACATGAATGACCTTTCCTAGCTGACAACAAAGCTGGATGATTTAGTGTCGAGAATGATTCTATCAAATTTAGCAGAATTGATGAGATGAAAAACTCACATTTTTTTCTTCTTCTTCGATTGGAATGTACTGATAGAAAAAAGGAATTAGCCACGGATTGATCTTCCAATTTTGAATTTTAAAATGAATTAGCAAGACTGATATAATGTGCTCACCTGTACCTACCAATATATTAATTGAGGAATATCATATACCGTAACGCGTGCATATAATAAACATAAAAAGAGGAGACAATGTGCCCTTGTGTGTTGTGATGATCCGGATATCTTAGACTATCTTGATCTTAGTAGATCCTGATATCCAAGATACCTATCCGTTTCACCATCACTGTTTAAAGTATTCGCCACTTTCAAGGACAAAAGACAGGCAACTGGGTGCTTGGAATTTTAATGGCCTTTTAAATAGAACTTTTTAGCTTCCGAAAATATTCAAACTGAGAAAATATAAATTTATCGACAATTATTGAGATTCAAATTACCTTTTTACTTAGATAATTATATGATCGAAATGATATTCGATTCTTAAGTGTACCGGAATAATGCCGGGAAAGTGTAGGGCTTGGCTAACGTTTACATCATCTCCCCTAACCATATCAAAGTCTCATCCAATGTTTCTTAAATTCCATAAACAAAATTTAAACAAGAACTAATCACGATTGTAAATGAGCTCTTAATTCTGTTTCAGATAAACAAAAAAAAGCAAAAAAAAAAAGCTTTAGGAAATAAAAATAGAGAATAAAACACATTACAAGAATAAAACTTTTATCCTGAACTTAGTTTGAGTTACGGGCTAGCCAGTGACCATTCGTCGCAATTTAAAAGTCTGGCTTATTCCGATCGATTTGGGATTAACGAATTAATTAATAAAACAATTAGTTAATTACATTTATAAACTGCTTTTATTTAGACAGCTACACCGTCTCTTTCGGGCAAAAATTTGTGGATCATTAGTTTTTATTCTATTTATATAGAATAGTTGTTGTCAACGGACAAGATTGAGCAATATCATGTTGGAGTAAATTTAGAGAAATGTAGGTTTTAAAATGTTCGTAGTGTATTTACTGATGCATGTATTAATTACACTTGAGTATATAACACACAAGCCTTTTTTTTTTGTCTAGGGCTTAGAAAAATAGTTTCTTTTATAACCCGGATGATTTTGACAGTTGTTCAAAATAGCAAATTTAATTAGCATTTTTTAAGTTTTACATGCATAGAAGCAGCAGAAAATGATTCATGTTGTAATGGCTCAACCCATGAGAAAAACAAATCAAGCATGTAAAGGATTAAATTTAATCCCTTACTTGCTTCATTTGTTTTCCTCATGGGTTTGTATATAATTGAAATTAAAACTGTTTATCTCACGAATAGAATTACCAAGGCCAAATTGTACAACAAAAAAGTTATTGATATATGACAATCTTCTAGAGAAGAATGAAATTAAGTGAGGCGGAGCCGTCAGGGAAATGTGCACATGTGCTACCGGCAAGACATTTTTTTCAGAACTGGTTTCAGATTTGCAGGGCTGGGGAGAGCCCACTTTGAAACACTTCCGGTACGGCACAGAACTTTTGCGTAAACAACACTTTTGAGTAAACAGAACTCTTGCGTATGCCCACAGCTAACTGGGGGCTCCGCCCCCCGCGGCTAACGCAGCCCAGCTCCCTTCGGACGCATTCTCCCCATCTTGGTTTTTAGTGTCCTCTTTCAAAATTATAAATCACAACTATTATTAAATTTCCTTTTGTGTATTTACATAAAAAACGAAAAAAAACTTTAATTTTCTTTAAAAAATATGTAAAAACTCAACGCTACGGTTTGAACACGGGACCTTTGGATCAGGTTTCTGACGCTTTGACCACAAGACCAAACTGCAGTTGCCGAGTTTGGCGCTTCTCGCTGTTACTTGCAGTTCAAAATACGCGAGCGTATGCTATTCGTACCGGAAGTGTTTCAAATATGGCTGCCAAGCCGTGCAGGTAGATCGAAAAAAAAAAATCTTGCATGCTACTTCAGGCAACATCAGCGAATGTCAAATTTCGATGATGTATGTGTCATTGGAAAAGTTTCGCTGAGACTTTCCGAACGACACCTTAATCATGTCCCTAACCATAATAGTCCCTCAATTGAAATCTGTCGAAGGACAGACGGGGTTCAGACGTACAAAGAAAATCTATATGATAATTTAAGCATGTTTGCAACGACACGTCATCCACCTTTATAACCTTCATGAGTAACAAATAGTTCCTGAGTCACTAGTTTCTGAGTTGAAATTTGTCCACCGAACCGAATGACCGACAAAGATTATTTTTTGGGCATTGACCTCGACTTACCGAAACCTTTCCACAAACACGTCAACCACCTTCGTACCCCTAGTAGTTTTTGAGTTGAAAGTTATTGGCAGACAGACGGACATAGCGGCATATAAGATTTCCCAGCTTTTGGCTGCAGCAGTCTAAAATGAGAAGGGTTTAAGTAAAAGATCTTGATTGATGTCATATAAAAGAACGCCTTATTGAATCGTTTAATATAACACATCGTTTATAGGAAAAAACTATTTATTTCACAGAATGTTTCAGTTCCGTTAACTTCGAAAACTTTATTAGGTTTAAATAAAAGTATGGTTTGTAAAAAATTATAATTACGTCTGTTTTAGAGTGACATTTTATTGTTTAAATTATTTACTCAGAAGCTTTTTTAAAAAAATATGTTAACATACATAATAACAAATTGTTTTGTGGTTTAATGAAAATTACGAGGCACATAGTTAATCGTGTTGTGTAACTGAATTTTTGGAAGAACTGACATGAAGTAACATCCTTTATCAAGACTTTATAAATTAAGTTTTATACTACCAGAACCATTAGAAAGAAATATACTGTACTAAAATAAGTGAAGCTTTAATTTAAAATAATGAGTGAAGTGTATAGTTGAATGTGTAACAAAGTTATGAGGTTTCATTTATGGTTTAGTGAGATTAATCAGATCTAAGTTAAATAGATTTGCAGAGTGTCGTATCCTGTATCGAATTGTTTCTGATTGCCAAAGTCATTTACAAAATTTATGGTTCTTATTATATGTATGATGATTAAATATAATATAATCGAACGTTATAATGAAGCTTCATCTGATTAAAATGTTAACGTTATCGTTATGAGGTCTCCACGAAGTTCTTCCCCAAATGAATCGTTATTATTTATATCTCCATTAGGAAGACACTATCTCAACGCCTACACAGAAATTACAACACTTGCAGGGAAAGATGGGAGTATGTGCATTTAAAAATAGCTTACACTCATAACATGTACTACATAATGACGGCTAACACCTCAGAAAGTTTCAGCCCAAATGCGCAAATAATCATAAGTTATAGCGGTTTTAATAATATGAAATACATGGAAGTAAATTGGAGAGTTACACTTATAAATGCATTTTACGAGAAATCACCTTTCAAGTACCTTCCCCTCCTTTTTCTGTACTCTTCAGGTATGTGCAGAAAAAAAAGGTAAAGTAACTTAACCTTCATTCAAGCACTAACATCTAAAAATTATTAACATGCAGAACTCAATGATATATACCAACATTAAATTTTTCAGTTTTACAACTTTCAATCACTGTCACTTTGTAATATTGTATTCTTTTTCATTCACATGCGTAAGCCGTCCCCAATAATTTGGAAATATGCCCAGCTAATACACCTGAGCATATGGTAACTGATTATAATAATTATTATAGCTTTATATAGTCATAAGTTGAGTAGAGTAAAATAGAAAAAAAAAGGAAAGGTAAATATTTTTTTGCCTGTTTTACGTTGTAATCAGTGGCAACACTGTCGCCAGTGAAATTACCGTAAAACAAGCGGAGGAATTACGTCATAAACTATTTTAATGGTGACTCAATCGTCGTAGTAACTGTGGAATCACCGTAAAAGCCATTTTTACTGTGAAGCCGCCTCTGCTTTAATGGTAATATCACTGGTACCAGTAATGGTAGTGAAAACACCGTAAAACCAACAGAAATTACTTTACAGTGTAGGTTGCGTCCCGGTTTCAGATCAGCATATGTTTTGCCTACTACATTGGACACAATGAAAAATACCATCCAGTATGAAACAAACATTACTGTAATCTTCATTAGTTTCGAAATACATAATTTAACATCTCAATTAAAACAATTACAACAATGTCCGATAAAGACAATAATAATACGGTTTTCCTATTCGTTACGTTAGTAATTGTGTAACATCCGTGAAGTTACAAGCATTTATTTTAAATAAAATCTTTTACCATCGGTATTCATGTAAGTATAAAGACTGGGAATCATAAATCCCTTTAACGAATAGGATAAACTTTATACACTCCCCCGGATAGCAAAACAAGTCAACCTAATTTATTCTAACCTTGAGTGCCCAAAAGATAAAACCAAATTAGATGATAAAGTAACTAAATTTTGATTAATCCATCTTAGTTAGTCTAACTTAAATTTAATAAAACCCAATATTTTAATTGATTTTACAACCTGGAGGAGCATTTAAAGTTCATCCAAAGTAAGTTTTCTAGTTTAAGTACAATAAAAACGAATAGCTTAGGGTAGTACGTAAACCATTAAATACGTTAGCTGTTCTATCCAGTATTCACTTTAAGATATTTTTATCATAATACAAATTGTTTGATCATTCAAGAGTTTTATTTTTGAAAAAAAAAATACAAATATTTCTGTTAAACAATATTCCTGTGAAATAATTTTCATTATTACAAGTTATAAAGAAAACCATATTAATCAATCAATAGTTTGGTAGCTAGAAATATTGCAGAGGAGTATCTCTTACACTAATGTATTATTTTAAAACATTTTTATATTCTATTGCTTGAATTTGGGACCCTGACCTTAGATATTTTTGAGCCGTCAATCTTTTTTTCGAATTTTGTCAAGAAAATTGAATATGTTTTCTTTTTGTAAATATATCCAATGCGATTTCAGTGGTGATACTTTTTCGAGAAAATTATAAATGTTTTTTTTGGGTTCATTGATAGAAAAGCTATAGAAAAAGGAACTTTGAAATCCCGCTCAGTTCGTCCGTCCGTGTCCATAAATTAAATCTAAGGAACTACAAGATTTAGAGAGATACTTGTTGTTGGAAAGGTGCAGCGTAAGCTAGCACAGAGTCGCTGCAACTGTATTTATTGGTACAGTGATTCAGTGTTGCCAACACATTCTTCAAATGTTTTATTATTCGAATTACATCCATTCCGTTAGATGCAACTGCAATAAACTTGGCATAAATATTATTGAATACAATAGACAATTCTTCCAGGGCTTTTCTCACTCACACCAGACACATGCCAGGATGGCACCTTAAACATAGGTGCTGAACGACATCTTCCTGAATTCTTTCTGCTTCCCTATCCCGGACTGAGCCTTAGATGCCTAAAGACCATAAATAAAATTCACTAATAGAAAATTCTGTGTGACCGCCATGATGCACCCCACTTGTAAGTGTTGCCAACTTAATTTCTTTGTAAATTATTTTTTTTAAATCGCTTCCATTCCACTCACACAGGATAACAAAGCTTGACGTAGGTACCCCGTCCCCAAACAGTCCGTTGTCATTGTTGCCAACCCGTGTTCAAAAATATTTCTTATGAACCTCAATGTGTAGAGACCTGGTTATGCTATCGTTTTAGATTTCTTGGCTTACCTGGCTCATAGCCGCTGCAATTTTCATGATCAGGCACCTGAGTTGTCAGTATAGCCAACCATTTTTAAAATTCAATATTAATTCTTACAGTTTGCTTTCGTTTTGCCAACCCGGTCCTCACCAAACTTAGTATAAGTATTATTCGTCACAATAGAAAAGTGTTGTGGGGTTTTCCGTACGTAAGCACTCCAGTCGTCAATGGTATCAACTTATTTTATAAAAATAAGTATTAGTTCTCCTAAGATTCTATCAAGGGACCGGATACTTTGCGATTATTAGAAAAAGCGCAGCATGAACTTGTTTAATTCGAGTAAACTTTTGGGAATTTATAGTTTTTTATTGATTTAAAACTCCAGTGCTTTGAACGTGTAGGCACCGCCTTTCCAGATTATTATCAGAGGTGAAGTAATCTTACTCATATTTTACGTTTAATGTTTTTTGTTTAAGAAGACCTCTTATTCGAGTATTTTAGGAATCATAGACTTGGTCTCAGGTTTTTTAGTTAAATTTGAACGTTAACGTGTTCAAGTAAGGAAATCTCTACGAAAACAAGTACATTCACTTGTTTAAAGATGACCCCTTTAAAGGATATTTTGTGAAATGGGAACTAAGTAAGCATATATAGCCAGGCATCAAAAATACTGTTTACTGCTTTAATATCTTACCTTTACAACATTACGGTAACGTTTTTGGTACTACATATATTCATGACATATTAAAACCGAATTCTGGCATGTACAGGTTAGGCCGTCTTTGAACAATCCTGTGCAAAGATGGCAATTTAAAAAAAAAATGATCATGGACAAGGATGACCCCATAGTGCACTTTCTTTATTAGTAAAGTATTAATTAAATATTGCTACAGAAATAAGACCAAGAGATTTCCCAAACCGGAACTAAGCTTAATGTGAACCTACTGAATATAATAATAATAATTCACAGCCATATTCAATCCACCACTACTGGATGAGGCCTCTCCCGAAGGGAGGAGTTGGTCTACTGCTCCCACTTTGACCAGACGTGTTGGGAGAGAATAGTCGAAGCTCTCACTGTGATCGCCACTTTCTTTTATTCACAGCAGCTCCCCAATTGTCCTCACGATGCTGGGTCAACACCGAAATTTTAAGCCCCCACCGGGAATCGAACCCGCGACCACTCGCACTAAAGTCAAGCGCGCTACCGACTAGCTTCCGCTGGAGACTCCCTGAATATATATGAGCTTTTTTGTGCTGAATGTACGTATAATTGTATTTTCTTGCGATCCATTTTGAACGCATTTAGTTCCTATTAACAACAATCCAAATTGTCTAGGATCTTATTTTAGTTTACAACAAAAGAACAATTTGTCCATAAATTGGATTTCACTACACGATAAGTTCATATGTGATGCACTACATATATGTTGAAGTTCTTATTAATTCCACGGAACATCCATAGATTATTCACTGGAAGCGTGGTAAAACTGAGACATATTGTGAACTATTTTAGGGACATATTGAGCACTAAAAGTGAACGTTCAAGGGAGATTAGAGCCATGGACAGAACCGATGCACTTTGAATTTTGGAATGTTTTATTCGGTACAGCGCATCAGGAGTTCGACCCTTTTCCTGTGGCGGCTTTTTTCAATCGTTTGGTTCAATAAAGTAAAGTAGAAGTTTGAATAGTTTTGTATTTGTCTTGGAACAAAAGGTCCACCTATGGTTTGAAATGAGAAAAGTATTGCTATGCGCAGTACTGAGTGTGCCTTTCCAAAATTAGCTCATGTCGAAAGTATCTACGCAAATAAAGTTATGTGGAAATGTTTTAAAGTGTTTCATATTACGAGGTCTGAAAGTTAATTGACGATGTAAGTGTATAATGGATTTATATTAGATTAACAACCCATCTGGTACTAGGTTCCAAAATAATTCTCAAGTTCAAGTTAATTATGATACTCCCTATTACCTATGAAACCTATTCATAGGTATTACCTATGAAACCAAGACTCGGGTATTACCTCTGAAATTAACTTTTATAGAGGAAGTGCTTCATAGCCGGGCTTTTGAATGCAGAAATTTAATGGTCAAGGAATAAATATTGCGCAATAGAGCATAAAGGACCTTTGCATTCTTCAATCATAAACTGTGCTTAGTCGAGTTATGATGGCATTGGTGACGACGCTGCTCAACATTTGGGGACTTGTATAGCACCGAAATTATGGATAGTTTGAACCTTTTCAAAGAAACGTTTTTGTTCCTGTGAAAAATTCAGCCTCCAATTTTTGACTAAGATATTTCAAAGGCCAGAAGTTAAAATTTCAAATAACTTAAAAAGAAAATGGCATTCCTGATCCATATGAGACCGTAACTCTCACTGTATTTCATTTTTAAGCATCAGTTTGTTTTTCGTAGGGAAAGCAAACGTGGTGGTAAATATCTCTGGCTTCGTTTGAAGGTCAAGGTTTCTAACATTTGCTTGCTGTAAATGATGAGGGCCAGAGAAATTCTTATTCAGGATGACCATTCCCTGGACGAGTACTATTTCTAAAAAAGGGAGGGACCTGGATCTTAATCTAGGTACCATATCGGTGTACGTCTGTTGGAACTGAGGAAAATTCAAAACAAGAAAATATTTTCAAAATAATGTTTCAAAAATAATTCATATGACTCATTACAGATGGATTTTTAAATCATTTTCAAAAACATTTTACTGAATCATGAAAACTACATTTGCAAACATATTCATTAATCGAAAACATTCTAATAATAGATCAACATAATTTAAGAATATATTTTGGAAATATATCAAATACGATTTAGAAAATGTTTTCAGACAGATTTTAAAAGTACTTTCTTGTTGGACAAAGGAATTATATATTTAAATATGACTAAAATATATTTTAAAATATTTCAGAAGTATTTGCCTACTCTGTCAGTTACGTAGGAATATTTACTCAACAAAAACACTGTACAAAATATATACACATCATTTTCCTAAAATATTGTTTCAGTAATGTATAATAACTCCTCAAAATTATATTAAAAATGGTTTAATAATGTATTTGAGATATACCCTAAAAATTATTTAGAATGTTTAAAAAAATCAATACTAACGGATGAAGGAATTTGTAAAACATAACTTAAAAAATATTTGTCTGCTATGTGGATAATTGATCCACGACGCAAAAGAAAATAGTTCACAAACATGTCAATTAGTTATACTTAAATTACGCTCTGAGTTAACTAAAATGAAATTAATGTGAAGCTAATCCATAATAATGTGTATATTACTTTAATGTACTGTTATTCAAAATTAATTTGTCAAGCAGAAAATTATGTTTTTGCAGAGAAATGGACAAACAATTCTAAAGAAAATTTTAAAGAGCACTGTGAAGTGCATAACAGTAATTTTAATAGTCAAATTCCTATTCTTTCAATCGAACCAACCCACACGCTAATATAAAAATACGTTGCCAAGCGTTCAATATGCCAGTGTTCAGTTTCATTTACAATGTAATCAATAAATGTTCTAACCATTTTTGACTTCGTATGGGAGACGTCAGTATTGATACGGAAATAAGTACCTCAGCTGCTGGAAAATTGATCGGAACATTGACTGTGACCAAGACATTCACAGCAGTCATCAAATAGAGGTGTCAAAGCAGCTCACTTAGGGTTGTCTGCTTTATGACTTAAAGGTTGGCTTCGGTGTAGCTAAATAAAGTCTCCGAATACGTCAGAACTTTTGGAATAATACTCTGAATGAACGTGCCGCCAGTCATTGGCTCCACAAATTCAGATCCGAAGAATTTTCCCTGCGTGATGAACCCTGCAATGAGCGCCCACAGGCCCCGAAGGTGATATAGAGCCGCACTGCAGCCAAACGTGTGCTGAGCTTGCCGGACGCTTACAGGTTTCTGATGAAATACTCACGTGCACCGCATAGAGAAGTCGTACAAGTTGAGCAAGTGGATATTCCACGCACTCTCGGAAGCCAACAAGGACCAACGAGTTGCCTGTTAGTCATTGCTTTATCGGCACTAGAACACACCCATATTCGATCGAGTGCTCACCAGTGACGGTCGTGTATGAGTCTCCCTAGTGTGCCAGACATTGGTTGTCACTGTGAGACCCTGTGTCTCACACCACATGACTATCTCTACAGTCACGGGAAATTATGATTTATAACTGGTGGACTAGTCACCCAAGTGATGTGCAATCGCCTTGGGGCGAGATCATCACTGCGGACCTGTACTTGCAGTGGTTGGAACATGGGCAACTTTCATTGCAGCAGAAGAATTGGTGAATCGCAAGGGTTTACTGATGCTTGCCGACAATACCAGGTAGCATGTGGCGCGGGTGGTCAGGTTTACCATAAAGCGACTTGAGTGGGAGGCACTGTACAATTCACAGTATTCTTCGTAACTTTCGCCAACAGATCAGTACCTCTTTCATTTCCTGGACAACCATCTTCGTGGGAACTCCTTCGCCAATGATACAGACTTCCGACAGGCACTCACGGCCTTCTTTGCATTCAAGACTTCTCAGTTCCAGGGCATTGTCCAACTGCAGGAACGTTGGCAAAAGGTGCTGGATGACGAATGGAGACTACTTAGAGGAGTATCGGTAGGTGACATCTTCTTTATACCTTCCTGTTTATGACTATCAAAAACACCAAAAACTTTTTCAGTTACCTTGAATAAACACTTTTGATTGCGATTTCGGTAAATGATAGTAATGAAGATGCCAGCGCTTAAATAAATGTGAATGAAAATTGGCAACAAAGTATTCCGAAACAAAGGTAGCACAATGGCTAATATTTCGTCAACATAAGTTCCCTCCGCACTTTGGATACATTTCTAGGTATTTGGGAACATAATCAGTCTGCAGGGATTATTTATACTTCAATGGGCATAAAAGAATATCTTATTAACAATTATTGCACTTTAACAGAAAATTTAATTTAAATATGTATCTGCTGTTTTTTAAACATTTGGTTTGAACCTAGTTTTGGAAGTCAGTATATTTAACAACAATTGAACACTTAAAAATATTCAAGACAATTCTGCATAAAATTGAAATTATAACTGAAATATAGAAAAAGATTCAAAATTGTAAATTTCGTAATTTAGTTTTGCTTCATTTTGCGAAATCGATATAGGCCCTACATTAAATTTCATATACATTATTAAAACTACAATTAGAATTTTATCTTTTCAAATTTCTAAATAGTTATTATTATTCAAACATGCAAATAATTTCAGGTTGTCATTTCAGATTTCATAGACAACTATTACGGAAGATGGCGATCCCAATTTACGGATCATTTTTTATTTCATAGACAACTATTACGGAAGATGGCGATCCCGTTTTACGAATCATTTCAGTTTTCATAGACAACCAATTTTACGGATATATCTTTAGTCGTAGTCATCTTTTGTGAAAAATCTGGTTCTGTCTTACCACCTTTAGTATTTGGATAATGATTTCATTTCATTGATACTTGTTGTGGTTTAACTTCTTTAATTCCTGAAGGAAAAAATGCATTGTTAATTTTTTGTAATGGTTTAATTAAAAAACTGTTGTTTCGTTTGCTTTCTTTAGAACAAATCTTGTTTTATTTAATACCAGGAGAATCAGATGTATCACACTTTATTGTACAACTAAGAGTAAATAATGGGACATTCAATAGGAACTTTGAGGTAAACAGCATTTCGTTTATTAGCTATTAGTTTGGTGATGTTTTAGTTACTGTCTATTATAAAATTTCCGGCGTCATTTTAATGTTCTTCCATTATAATTAATAGTCCTTAGTGCAGTTTTGTTACTGCAAGGAATTTTTGCATATTTTATTTAGCAGAGTAAGTGAAATTTGTGTTAGAGTTTTATCATTTTACTACAAAATTTTACATAAAATCATATTGTTTTAACAATGATCATACTTTCACATCCGATTCTTTTTATCAGAATAGTTTGTGGCAGTAGTCACAGTTTTCCCTCTTTATTCTGGAAAATTTTTGAACTTCATGTATTTGTGACTTTTTCTTCATGCAATCACTTTTACTATGTTGATCCGCCTGTGCAACATTTTTGGAAACGTTTTCATACAGGAGATTTGCAACACTAGTTCAAAGTTAGTGATAGGGCAGGAAGAGTTTGTTGCTTCATCGTCAAGGATTTTACGCTACGTTGGTGATTATTTGTGCACGTAGCAGAAGTTTCAACTATACCAGTGGAAACAATGGATGATATTGTTTATTATTATCATGGACATGTAAGAAGTTCGACTTCTGTAAGTAGTTATTTTCAATATATAGCAGTGTATGGGTCACCGTTCTCCGCCCGACCCCTGTGTGTTGACGGTGTTGGATAAGTGAAATTTATCAAATGCTTGGAAGTTTATCTTTACTTACAGCGTGTGCATCAATATAAGAAATAAAAGCTTCATATCTTGCCGTGTTCATAATTCACTGTAGTTAATTTCATTGTATCTTGCAATGCAGTAAAGCAAAAATGGTTTTGCATTACCCAACGCTAATTTAAGAAAGCAGGCAGTGTGGAAAGTAGTGGTTGTTGTGTCCCCCCTTCCCTACTTCTTCCGTGCATCAACAATGCTTCGTTAGTGTAAGACAAACAAAGAGGAAAAGAAAAGGAATTTTCTCCTACCACGTCAATCATAGTGAGTCGCCTTTTGCTTCGCAGAATCGAATAAAACAATTATCTCGACAATAAAGTTCTCTGTCATTACAGTGCAATACGCATAAAGTAAATAAATAGTAGTCTCGTAAATGTTAATTTGATTCTTGAGAAACAGGCCTGTGGTATTTGTTATGTCTATAGTACGTTATTGTAAAGTACCTGCAATAGACTTTATTTGCTAAATATTTTCAGTAGATTTAGGACGTGCACGGAAGGTGAATTTGTCGCACAAAGTGGCTACAGGTTGTTCATAGCGTCAACTACACTTTTGCTAAGAAATAATTGTTCTTATAGAGACTGTCTTAGTCTGATATTATGCTCGCGGGTAGCATACCGCTTTCTGATTTAGGAATTATATAAGTTATGCTTGGATAGGGCTGGATCTGATCGGGTACCCCTTGATCCCTCCTCGCATAGAAGTTGAGAAATACGTGCGCTTAAGTTAGTTAATCCTGACAGAGGTAATTGCTTCGGAATAGCAGAATATTAATTAATATGCATAAGTACATTACGTGTTTACTGTGTGCATGTTAAGTGTTAAGAGATACTTTAGTCTTAAGTGCTATTTCTTGAAAATCACTTTAAATAAATAAAGAAAAAAATATATATACCAAAGTAACAGTAATAATAATCATTTTTTTTATCGTCAGATAAAGATACTTGTTCTTGCACGCATATCATATGTAAAATTAAAGTGGCATACGTCTGTTGGTGTCAGTTATTTTATGATAACCTACCCTACTGACCCATCCTGTCCTCTCACATATGTATGCAGGGTATGTAATAGAAAAGTATATGTAATTCTGGATGCATCCCAGTCAATGTAATCTTAAGGGAACAAGCGTAATAATTTGAGAATTTTTAGAAATGCAGAAATTATCACTAATGTGAATTGTATTGTTATCGTATTGTAAAAGCATATCAAAGGAAAGTCAATTATTGTGAGCTATATTATCAAAGTAGAGGCAGTAACTTCGGAGCCATTGAAAGTTAATTTTGTTCTATTGAAAATACCAATGACCAAGTAATTGTGTTACAGGTAGCAACGTAGAGAGCTTAATTTTTGTTGTATTTTTAATGATTGTGTATCTTTGAAATGCTCTCACTTCAGTGATCACAGTAGAGTGATGATATGGACACTCTTTAATTATTGTGATGTGAGCGCCTTGGTCAAATGTTCGTTGCCTCAGTTATATGTTCTTTTGAATTCTCCACGTGACGAGTAAACGCGAGTTTACTAAATATATTGTGGTATAGTATACGTCCAATTATACGGACGTTTAATATGTTTTGTCGTGGCATTTGAATTCAATATTTTGTGTATTTTCATCCAATTATACGGACGCTATTTTATGTAACAGTGGAATATTCAAGGAGATATACTTTCATAGAAGTTATTATTTCAAAGTTTCACTTCCATAATACAGTGATGTTGTCATACTTGTTCCTTGCTTAATTATACAAGCAGTTAACCAGGAAATTCATATTCATTGATAAGTAATGATTGCCGAAAACGATACTTTTCAGTTCTTTATAGATGATCAAATTTGACGTTGAAGTGCAGCATAAAATATTTTTGTAAATTGATGAATGACACGAAGTCACATGATATTTGTTCTTGCATTCATCTGTACAGCTGCTGATGTGCCACAGCCAAGTGAAAATTATATCAAGAACGATTGGAGTGTCATCAACTATTGAGCTATTAATAGTGATTGTAGGTCATCAGGGAACTGATGTTAATAAAACTCATTTGTTTATGAGTAATTATTTATTTCACGATAACACAGATAATCTTCTTAATCTTATCTTCTTAATAGGCGATTGTTGAATTTAAGTGTTAGAATTCAATCAACGTTTCTTTTGCCAGACGTTCGTAAGAAACAGGTAAAGATAGGTTATATTATATTAAAGCTTTGCTCGATAATTATTTTACATTATTGTGTGCGCTAACGTCGTCTGATATATCATTGCTAAACATTGTTATCGATAATTCAGCGCTGAAATCTCTTTTATAATTCGAGGTTTACGTTGGAACAATACCTGAAATTAAAGGAAAATCACAGTGTAAGTATCATCGTCCTACTGAAAGCAATTCTCAAATCCTTATAGAGTTCTCTAATCACCGTTACGCCCGAACACTGGTTAGAAGTTTTAATAAGAAAAGTAAATTATTCTGTTAACAGAACACTCGAAAATGACTACATAAGTAGTCGCAGTGTTGTGTGATGTTTAAACATTGTAGATTGAGTAAATGTGAAAATAAATTTTAGATATAACATCGTACAGTGAAATTAGTGTTTAACGAACACTGCACACTTTATTGTGAGTACAGCAGATGACACTAGATGTTATTTAAGTAAGATGATGTTGGTTGAAAATTTTATTTTTTGCTAGCCGAAGTACCCGTCCGTTGCTATTTGTCGTTAAATATTACTGCTATTTGTCGTTAACAATATCTGCGTATAACACTTTTTTCTAACGTTAAATAAAACAAAAGTAATTTATGATTATTGGATTGGAACAATCTAACTTCGAATTGAAAATCTAAACTTTTCTTTCATTTAAGATGCTAAACTATTTATTTTCTGTAAAATCAATAAAGTCTTAAGGAACAACCAAAGTAAAAAAAAGCATACACAGACAACAATAAGGGAAACAGCATTTAAAGAAGAAAAATCTGCTCTAATTCCTTCCCGGAGGCAGAGTTCCAACAACTGGAGAAACGTTACAACGCTGAACGGTGATATTAATAACGCTGCAATAGGATAGCAGTTGCGCGAGCATTGCCGGAAACAATCCCGATGCGTCACCCAACTTCCTTGATGAAATTTAAGCCCTCGGTTCTCCAAGTACCGCTTGACTCGATTGCAATGGCAATGAAGATGAATAGGGTACTGTATTTTCTGTTTTTTCGACCTCTCAACGGGAAGCAGCACAACCAGCTCGCAAAGATGAATGAGGAAAATTCGAAAGGGCAAACGTATCAACACAAGTAAAACCCCATAATAAAGATCTTACTCTTTTCCAAGGGACTAGAGTCATACCGTCAGGTCCTTTACCATCGGAACGTCTACATCCAGACGGTTCAAGCACTGATGATACTTAAGCTGAAATAAGCGCACGAAGAATTACGTCATTTACACTGGCATCACACATGTCTACCAGCACAACGAACACAAGACAGATCCTGAAGTCCTCGTTGATCTACGAGCGCCCCATAAGTTGGACAATTGTTAGGTACATATACATCAGCTCCTAATTGTAAAGCAACAGCAAGCCAAGCACCAGAATCTGGTGAGAAAGCAGCAAGAAGTCTGGCTTTATCCTCAAAACAACCGGCGGATTCTAAAAGAAACGATTGGTGCATTGAATAATTGGATCATCCCAAACGACCTGAGAACAACTGCAAACTAAAGAAAGAGAATACGTGCCGGTTAAACAAAACCACTGAGCTTTACAATCATAAATAGTCGCGTCGGGATCAAAGCATATACCCGGAGGTATTATAGACTCAACAAGACATCGAGAGCCATGGAAAGACGGAATCGCCAAATCCATGGCCTAACGAATACGAAAGTAGAATGTGGTCACTTGAGTTCGTTTTTGTCCGTAATCTGGATTTGATCCGGATCATAAAAGAGTACGACCCATATTATAAAACCCTGAAGGCCGTACTCGAGCTAACCTACATAACATGGTATAGGAGGTCATAGTAGACTATAATCTATACTCGGGAGTCTATTTTTCCAGGGCTATACAAGTCGCCGTGTCGTATTTGTCGCGGTTGCTGAAGAACATAATACAAATAACCTACATAACATTGCATAGTAGGTCTATTTTTCTGCGGCTATACTATACGCAGTGACGCATTTTGTAGTTATATTTTTGTAAAAGGCTACGAAGCTCTTTTTCACTCCCACCCAAAAACACTAATTAACATGGCAGAGATTACATAGGATTTAACCGTACATAGTACAGAAGTGCTACGAGGCCTTGTTTAACATAGCAGTATTTAACATAGCAGATTACACAGTATTTAACCTAACACAAATAACATGGCCGCCCTCGAACGATAGCCGCCGTGTCACTTTTGTTGAGGAACATTTGATAAAAGACTGCGAACATTTTTCCACCCCCAATTTAACATAGCATCGATTACCAAACCCACATAATGGACCCCATATAGTACACCAGTGCACAATAGCAGAGATTACACAATTTAACCTAACATAGCATAAAAGGCTACGAACCCTTTCCAGCCCTATTTAACATAGCAAAGATCAAATCTCCTCTAGGCTATTACCCTAGCCCCATAATAGACCACACAGTGTACGATAGGGCACGAAACTCTTTATCATAGCAGATATTTCATAAAAGGCTACGATCTATTCCCTATTTAACATAGCAGAGATTACACAGGAATTAGACCAGATACACAGGAATTTATGCTATTTAAACTAGCAGAGATTCCACCACATCTCCAATTGCAACAGTTTCTATACCACACAGCATACCAGTGCACGAAGCTCTTTTTCAAAAACTAGAGAGGCCCAGTCTATAGCAGAGATTACATAGATACAGAGGAATATATGCAAGTCCACCAGTACACTAGGCTACAAATCCTTATTTAACATAGCAGAGATCACACAGGATTTAACCTAATATATTACACTAGTGCACAATAGCAAAAATTCTATAAAAGGCTATAATGCTTTTTTCACTACTTAACATAGCACAAATTACAGAGGCTCAGTTTCCAACACAGAGCATAAGCGAAATAAATGCTAGTTAACCTAACCCAAATAACATGGAATAGGAGACTACACAGCAGACCATAGCAGCGATTACATGTCCTCTAAGCTAGCTACGAACCAGTTTCTATAACCTAGAGTCAAAAGTCAATAGTGGGCGGTAACTACCCGATATGAGTCTGTTGGCCATCCGACCGAATAGTCACTAGCAGGAGAAAACTATCTAATATGAGCATTTTAATACTACCAGATCCCAACTCAAAGGTCAAATATTTAACCGTGTATAGCTCGTAAACGACGAAACATATTGAGATTCTGATTTAACATTTGGCATCAGGATGTCCAGTAGTATATGCGAAAAAAGTGGTGACCTCGAGGTCGTAGGTAAAATACTTAACCGTGTATATCTCGTGAACGGTGACACATATTGAGATTCTGTTTTCAAATTTGGTGTTAGGGCATCAAATAGTATATGCTCACATCGAGGTCAAAGGTCAAATTTTAAACAGTGCATAGATCGCACCTTTTCTACCTATTATCAAAAGAACAAAACTACAGATCCCAACAAAAAGAAAACTTATAACAAAAAGTCTCGTAAACGAAGAAAGAAAAGTCCATATCGACAGGGGTAGCGTTCGCGAAGCAGTGACAACGAGGTCAGATAAAGAGAACCATCCCGAGGTACTTCCCAAACCGTGCAAAGCAATGAATTAATAGACTCAAAAAACCAGGAAGGCCGTCTGACGCGAGGGTCGAAAAGTTAGAGAGAGGTTGTCATAAGACCCATGTAACTAACAATCTTACTGTCTTCCAAGGAGATTTGTTGAAGAACTAAGATTCAAAAGGTCTTACTACTATTGATGTTTTCTTATATCGTGTTAAATCAGATGCACTGGATCCGCCATGTTGGGATTACAATGTGGATCACTTGTGTTACCTGTGCCTTTGCCAACAGACTGTAAATTCTAGTATCATTAAGGTAAAAATATAGGATACAGAATATGAGGCCGTATTGGATAGCGTTGCGGACACTACATTATGTTCGCAAGAACTATGGAAAAAATTAGTTCATTAATCTCTCACCCTAAACTGTCGACCGTCGATAACGTTATATTAATAGATTATACTGGAGCCAGAAGAAAAGGTGTTGTTGGTTGCTGTGTATTACCTATTACCGTAAACGATATGACTTTACTTCAACCTGTTTACGTCGTGAAGAGGCTTAACCATCCTATATTATTAGGTAACAATTTTCTGACCTACTATAGAGTCACGATGGATTTTGATCAAGGGTTAGTGATTATGAAGAATGACAATAATGAAGTCATAGTCCCTATGCTTTTTAAAGATAGTGGAAGACAAATTACTGTGAATAATGTTTTGATGGACCTCGCTGTAGATCAAGAGTTGACGTGTGAATGTGTCGAAGAAAATAAATTTTTGGAAGAACACCAGAATCAAGCCGACAAAAAGCGCAAATACCAAATCTATTGCCAAGACACTATCTTGTTGGAGTAATGCATAAACAACCTTGGAAGAAGATTTCTATGAACGAAACATCCCCAATACCGGATTTGACATGCTATACCGAGCAAGTGTTGCCCGCGCGAATGACATAAGGATAACAAATGACATACACAATGTGGAACTTAAGAAGTGTATTTGTAAATCCTGCACTGAAGGTACGGATCAATCTGATAAACAGATTAATGTTTCCAAGTCCCCCAACATGAAATTAGAGATGTAGTGAACAGGACTTCACTTGATTCCGAGAAGAGGGAACAGCTTTATTTGCTTTTAACTAAACATGCTTCATTGTTTAGTCCCTTCCCGGGGAAATGCAAAGGATATCAATATGAAATAAAAATAGATACCGATCAACCTATTATGAAAAAGGCGTACCCCATCCCGTTCTGTCATCTTGATCAAGTCCGATCGCAAGTAAAGGAATGGTTGCGGTTGGGAATTATCGAAATGACAATATCTCATCATAGTCACCCGCTGGTGGTAGTCAAGAAAAAAATACAGACAAAGTACGAGTATGCATTGACTTGACGGGTCTCAACCGACATGTTTCGTTAATCAGCTTGAAAGTAGAGAAGATCTAATACCTTTTTGCAAGACTACATGGATCTATTTTTTTCACCGGCCTTGACCTTGCTAATTCCTATTTTCAAATAGAACTGATAGAGCTGCAGAAAGTACGTTAGTTTTATTTTTGAAGGACAGATCTATAGATTTTGTCGCCTTCCTTACGGGTATAAAAACGGAGGATGTGTTCTTATGTCAGCACTTCAACAAGTATTGGGACTAGAGTTGTACAACAAAATCTTCACGTATGTCGATGACATATTGATCCCCGGGACCGACTCTGTTGAACACCTCAAACTCCTTAATTTGTTTGATCTTTACGAAACTAGAAGAGGCAGGAATGAACTTAGGAAAATGTAAATTTATGGCTTCGTCCGTAACCTTTCTAGGATATGTCATAACTTCGTCAGGGATTAACAAAGACCCTGAGCATATTGAAACCATTGAGAGATTAAGTAGGCCAACAAGTCTGAAAGATCTCCAACGTATATTAGGAATTTTTGGTTGATGTTCATATTTCAACCCCAACTATGAAGAGAAAGCTGCGCCTTTATATGCTTTGTTACGAAAAGGCAACAAATGGGTATGGAATGAGGATGCTGAACGCAGCTTTAACAAAATCAAAACCGATATGGTTGCCTGTGTGATTTTAAATTATCCTAATCTAAAGCTCGATTTCCAAATATTGATAGATGCCAGTACTATCGGCACAGCCGCTGTTCTATTACAAAATCAAGTAGATCAGCAGAGAATTCTGGGATTTGCAAGCAAGACTCTGAAATCTTCTGAGTCTAAATATACAATAACTGAGCTTGAGTTTCTAGCCTTGATCCATGCTGTGAGAAAATGGAAGCGTCTACTAACTGGACGTAGGATCACAGTTCTCAGCGACCATCAGGCCCTTGTTCATTTTAGAAATATAAAATAATGAAACAACAGGCTGTACAGGTGGAACCTGGAGATTCAAGACCTAGAAATAGAAGTGTGCTACGTGCCTGGAGTCAGAAATGTAGTAGCTGATGCATTGTCGAGACTACGCTCCGGAGAACCTACAATATACAATGTGAATCAACTGGGCTTATTACCTGGAATCCTATCTACTTTCACGGTGAAGGATTGGCGAGACAGACAAAAAGAGGAGAGGACATTAAATGAAATTTTTCTTGCGCTAGATGATGGCCAAGGCAATTCTTCGACCATCAAGGGAAACAAGGGAATTCAGAAGTTCTATGTCATCAAGAGCGGAGTTCTCATGAAGCGAAGCTTTCACAATCCTAAGGAACTCAGAGTCGTTGTGCCTCATTCTATGCAGAAGACTACCGTACATTGCCTAGATGATCAAGGTGGACATTTTGGTTTCCAAAAATCCTACGACCTAATCAATAAGTATTTTATTGGGAGAATCTCCGTAGTAACGTACATAAATGTGTAAACGATTGTGTGACATGTCAGCGAACCAAAGCTGATAACAATCCTGTTGGAAATTCAACGTTGACTGTACCTGCATCTAGGCCCAGGGACCTCCTGATTGTGGACATTGTTGGTAAATTGCCAAATGCTATTAACCATGTCTCGTACGTTTTGACCTGTTTGGATGTTTTTATGCGTTATGTGTTGGCATACTCCATACGCAATGCGACTACTTCTTCTGTTGTCTACTTTCTGAAAATATATTTGATCCATCTGGGATTTCCCAATGCTATTATTGCTGACAATGGAAAGAAGTTTAACGCTTTTCTAAAGGAAAAAGGAATGAAACTGTACCATTCAACACCTTACCATCCTCAATTCAACCCTGTCGGAGGAGCCATAGTGAACTGAATAGACTCGAGCGTCTATATTGCACGAATTATTACCGTGAATGGAGCAAACATCTTTTTGATATGATAACTCTGCTCAACTATACAGTCTCCGACAATTTGTCTGTATCTCCTATACAGATCCATTTGAATGAGGACAATGATCTTCAACTGTGGGATGTGTTGAATATTTCTCATTCTGAAATTATGCCTTCAACGTCGTGGAGTGAAAACCTTGTCATGGTGGATGCGAGGCGACGTTCGCGAATTGAAAAACGGAACGAGATATTGAACAAAAATCAAGAGAAGCGCGAGATCAAGAAAGGTGACATCGTCTTCTTGATTAACCACGCACTCAGTGACGCAAGTTCTCACCACATTAAGAAATTGTTCCATTTATACGTCGGCCCGTATTTGTGTACGGATGTTCCCAGTGAGAAGGTAATATCACTGGTTGATCCCATGAATGGAAAGGTTTTGGGACATCATTCCACCCAACACTGTAAATTCTGGAAGCCCACTAATGAAACACTATCATTTTGGTTAGAAATAGCGAAGAAATATAAGGACGGATCACTTCATCATCAATTAGATCTTGTATAATAAACATCGAAAAAGAAAAATCAAAACGTCGTAGAAAACAGATTTTGTGGAAAACATATGAGTATCAACGGATAGGGTCCGAGTTTTCCTTATTCGGGCACCGTATGTAACGTATCTCCGTCACAGAAAAAAAAAGTTAAGAAAAAAATATGCAGAAATTTTTCGTTTAAGGATTTTGGACAATATCTACTAATATTGTTGTTTTGGTAGTATAAATTGTGCAAGACATCGTAATAATCCACTTCTGTTTTCAGTGTTATATACAACACCATTTGCGAAGGAAACCAAGCAACTGTGTATGTAACGGGACGTGTGTCTCTTTAGTAGTTCAATAGAGGGCAGCGATGTACACTAGCCGGAAGTAATGATGAGCTAGAGTAGCCGATAAGGATCTACACATATTTGCTAGTACAAATTATGTTGGGATAATTTTTGTAAGTGCCCTTTGCAAACTATGATGTCTGATAAATAATTTCATGTTTTTCAGTGGTTTAAAGTGCAGTCGTTGCAGAGAGATTGTGAATGGAACTTACAGTAGTGGCGAAGCTGGTGCTTCAAAGCTAGAAGGACAGAGGTAAACCGTATATCCTCTGAATGTAATTTAAATTGATTTTAGTCTGCTTTAGATAGAGTCGCTGAAGGTTGCTGCGAAGCCCCCGTACGGTGAACAATCTACACTCGAGAGCAGTCGCCGTCGAGTTGGCGGTAGCCCCACTATTGGCCAATCTGCGGATTGGGGCACGTCAATCTTATTGCTTGAGGGTATGCGTCATCAGAGATTCGGAGTCTGAGAAGGGGAGTCCTGAACATATGGACGCTACCAAGATTTCGCCGTCGGAATAACCAAAAACGCTCATCACGCATCACAAGCCGTATTGGAATTAATGCTTTGCGTTTGAGTTTGAAGCCAAAATCACTTGAGGATTACCAGACGAGAATTAACATAGTAGGAGGGACTTCAGGTGCTAAGAGTCCATAGTTATTCCATTACGGTTCTATGAAGAGACGTTTATATGGACTAATATGTTCCATGAAGTTTTGTTGTAGGGTAGTTACTGCATGTCTCATTTCCTTCTCAACAGCAACATAACTGCCTGATTATTCCCAAAAACACTTAGTAATGAAGATTTATGCTTTCATGTTCATCCGAGTAACAAGACATTAAGGAACTTTTGCTCGTGAGAAAACACATTGTAATTCTAAACTGAACAAGCCCAATATACACAAGTCATTGAGCTCACAAGATTGTCTTTAAGATGCTTGCTAGTGTGTAAACTTTCTTCACGTTTTCGGGATAAGGATGATTTTGGTGAAGTTGATCGTTGCGTATGTTATTAATTTGTGTAACTGGAAAGATAAATTTTTAACTAACGTTTCCAAAAGAATACATATAGAAAAGAAATATCTTTTTATTAATATTTCAATCTCCATTAGTGGCAAGGAGTAAAAGCTAAATAGTGGATATAGTTTGAAATAAATAGCTAACCAGTTAAGCATGCCTGGGAGAAGAGCCCTCATAATATATTCACATAGGTAAAAGCCATCGAATATATTCACACAGGTAAAAGCCAATGAAAGTACACACAGAGGGAGAAACCCATCGTAAAAACTTTATTACGTATGGGAATCATAGTCAGTGTAGCTGTGTAACTGTCCGTGCACGTAATTAATTAACATTTTACTGTCATACAAGAATAGTTACGTTAAATCATTTAAAAGAACTAATTCCATTTTCTATAATATATCAAGTTGCAATTTCATTTTTCTTTTGACGTTATTGTTCGTCATATCAGTTGTAACTCTATTATACTCTATCAGTATATAAAGATTAACGCTGGATATAATCAGAGTTGTTTTGCACTGCGTTTATATGCAAATATATATATTGTGTAGCTTTTGCAATAAAGTGCGTCATTCCAATATTTCGTAATGAAGTTCATTATCCTAGCAGACTTCAAGTGTACATTAAAGTGGAATTATACAAAGAATCTTATACGGTGTCTGTGTTTAAACCTTATGTAAGATGTCGCCTTAACCTGGAGACCTAAAACCAAGGATTCCGGATAGCGTGCTTCGGTATCGACCTGGCGGTCATACGACCAAGTATAGCGTCCACAATATCGAACCGTAAGCTTAGTGCGCGAACCCTGAACACCATAAGCATGAAATTAAATACTTTTATTCCTCAGTTTGCGACGCTCGGAGACACTAAAGCAGGAATGACGTCATCAGGTGCAATCAAGATTCAAACTTTAAATGTACCTCGAAGCTTGATTATGATATAGAACTCGATCAAGGATAGTAAAATCCTCTTAAGCCCAAAATCAGCTTTCAAAATACAAAATCGTGGTACGGTTTGAAATAATTTATTTAATACATCTACAGCAGTGTTTCCCAACCTGGGGTTCGCGACAAGCATGTAAGCGGGTAGTGATAGTTTGATGTGTAACGGAAATTTAGTTCCAAATATTTACATCATTTTTTGCAGATTTCATTTTATAAAATAATTTTAAAACATAATAGTCGGGGATGCTTCACGTACTTTTTTTTTATCTGGAAGTCCGACTCAATGCACTTGAAGCGTATGCGCGGAGAAACGTCTAAGTGACATTTTCAAATAAAAAATCACGAGTACATAAGAGGAAAAATATGAGGCATAAAATATTCATACCTTGCACAAAAGTGGGCTTTGATATAACATGTCTCTGTGCAAATATGAATAATTTATGCCTCATATTTTTCCTCTTATGTACTCGTGATTTTTTTAAGTTTGAAAATGTCACTTAGACGTTTGCTTGCGCATAAGCTTTACTTCTTGTCTTCTGTGTGCACGTCGTCCAGGTCTTAACAGTACCGACCACTTCAAGAGCCACAAACATTCTCTTCGATCACAGTTTTTAGTTAGTTTCTCCTATTTCTTCTCTCCTCTTCTCTGGATTCTTCTTACAGTTAACACAAAAATACGCACTAAAACAGGGGAAAAGGACGAGAAAATATCTGCCCTGTTGAACTTTGCTCTTCTACACTAATTTACTGTTGTTCATTACGTAAGCTAGCTTTCCCGCCCAAAGTCGGCCGCGGTGACAGCTATATGTCGAGTAATGTACGTCTTTGAGTGACCACTGTTGTTACATTGGAGGGGACAGACAAGAGAAAGAGACTAGCCAAAACACAACTGGAAACAGTTTCACATAAGTTCGATGCTTTTTGTGTGTATGTATGTGTGTGTGTGTGGGGGTTTCCAAAAACATTGGAGCCAAAATTGGTCTCAACAAGACACTTCTTGCAGTTGAGTTTCACTTATTATTGAAGTTGTTCGCCGTGTGAGAAGTTCGTTGTTCGCTCTGTGCCAAGTTCGTTGTTCGGTCTGTGAGAAGTTAGTGTGTCTTTTTATCGGGGAGGTTTTTATTTCTTTCAGTTACTTGTACAATTGTTTCTGTTAACTGCTGTGTTATTCTGTACGAAAAATGGATCGGTGGCTTAAATCGGTCTCAGTAAAACGTGCGTTACCAACGAACGGTGAAGCTGCAGAACATGACGGTAAGCCTACGCCTTCATGTAGCAAAAATGATAATGTAGTGGCTAAGAAATTGCGTAAATATTTCCCGAATTGTTTAGAGTTGGGATTTTCCGTTATTGAACGAGATGGTGATCAGAAATCACAGTGTGTAATTTGCGGTGAGGTGCTGTCAAATGAAGCCATGAAACCTTCGAAATTACGACGAAATCTTGAAACACAGCACAGTGCTTCAGTGAACAAACCTATTATTAAAAAAAAAAAAAAATAGCAGAACTTACCCAATCGCAAAAAGTAGTTAGAGACATTGTGTCAGGCTCAAACAATGAAAAGGCTGTTTTAGCTTCATACGAAGTATCTCTACTGATTGCGAAATAGGGACATCCTCATACAATTGGTAAAGACTTAATTCTTCCGGCAACGAAGACAATAGCTCGCAATTTGCTTAGTGAAAAACATTCCAAGGAACTTTCATTAGTGCCTCTCTCGAACAACACTGTAAAGCAAAGAATCGAGGAAATGGCTGAAAACATAAAGGACACATTGATACAACGAATGAGTTCCAGTGAGTATTTTTCTTTACAATTAGATGAAAGTACTGATATCTTGGGACATGCAAATTTGGTAGCTTTTGTTCGATATGAACCCAATAACAAGGTTCATGAGGACTTTTTGTTTTGTAAAGTACTTCCGTTACATACAACTGCAGAGGCCTTGTTTAATATTATTAATAAGTTTATCCTTGAAATTAAACTTGATTGGATTAAATGTGTTGGCATTAGTACAGATGGGGCTCGGGCAATGTCAGGCAGACATAAAGGACTTTTTGTGCGTGTCCAGGCTGTTGCGCCCTCTGCCAAGTGGACACACTGCAGCATTCATAGTGAAGCAGCTGTTCGTGGAATGCCATCCAAGATGAAAGATGTTTTCGATGCATGCGTTAAAATTGTAAACTTTATCAAGTCTCGTCCTCTTAATTCCAGAATTTTCGCTGCATTGTGTAACGAAATGGGAAGTGATTAACATTTACTTTTACATTCTGAGGTAAGCTGGTTATCTCGCGGAAGAGTTCTGACTCGCTTATTCGAGCTGCGTGATGAGGTGAGACTTTTTCTGATTGATTCGAAATTGGAACCAAAACTAAAGGACTGCTTAAATGACTCTTCTTGGCTTTCGACACTTGCTTATTTGTCAGATATTTTCTCGTTTCTGAATACATTAAATTCAAGTCTCCAAGGTTCCAATGTTACTGTATTTTCAGTGGATGACAAAATAGAGGCCACAATTAAAAAAATTAAAGTTTGGGTTCGCCGAATCGACAATAAGGAATACGATTCCTTTTCCACGCTGAACTACTTTCTGTCGACAAGTGAAACAAAACTCCCAAATGAAGATCGTGAAAGCATGAAGGAGCATTTGTCTTCTTTGGGTTCCCAGCTGAGAGCCTACTTTCCGGTTTCCAAAGAGAAAAACAATTGGATGAAGAACCCGTTTCTAAATAATGAAAATGAGCTACCACCAAATGAAGAAGACCAGCTTATTGAGTTGTCTTGCGATTCCTCGTTGAAGATGATGTTTCCTAGTTTGTGTTTGTTAAACTTTTGGTAACATGCGCGGTCTTTGTATCCTGATGTTTCGAGGAAGGCAATTTCACATCTAATGCCTTTCGCTACTACTTACTTGTCCGAGTCAACATTTTCTGCACTTGTTTATATGAAAAATAAGTACAGAAACAGACTTGATATAGAACCAGATCTGCGCCTGAAAATATCTACTTTGGAGCCAGATATGAAAAACTTGACGGCCGGAAAACAACGCCAGCCATCTCATTGAGTAACTGTAAGTAAACAAAATTGTTAGTTT
>JAGDQP010024174.1:0-25280 GCA_022664845.1 Lepisma saccharinum | reverse complement strand
AAAGTAATATATTCCACCGTGGTTGGGAAGTCGGAGCGAAAAAAGCTATCGGGAAGACCGAGATGTCGTTGGGAGGTCAATATTTGGGTGGGCTTTCGATAGGTACCGTAGTGTTTCTGATGAAAACTGGCTTGATCTTGCCCAGGATAGAATCCAGTGGCAAAACGTTCGTTACAGCGATGATGAGCTTGTGAGTTCTAGAAGCGAGGGTGTTAGAGACCGAATTCAAATGTGTTTAGACATCCACCCTTTACAGGTGCTGTGAGTATTTTTATAATGAATTTTGATTTAAATGAGGGACTCTTTTCTGCTAATTAGTCTCAATCTCAGAGTAGACCAATAATCAGACATGGTTCTCAGATTCTTTTGAGGGTTTTGTTCCGAGGAGACTTCACAGTGTCTGCTACTATCTGATTGTGTACTGATGTGTCGTAGGGGAAGTCCTAACAGTATCTTAGTATTACCTAAGCTTGCATAAACAACTGTACCTGAGGTAAACACGTATTGCTTTAACTTCCTGATCAAGGAGTGAGCACCTAACAGGAGGAGAGATAATTAAGAGATACAAAAGTCTTACAATTAACTCAATTTGTCTTACATATTTTTAAGTGTTTGAGTTTCCTTTGCTCACTGGTGATGAATCAAATATTAAGCTTTAAAACAAAGAGTAGGCTTTACACGAATTCAGGTTTAATTTTAATTTTCATTATATTTACACAAACCGTTGAATTTAAGTTAGTGATATAAATTATGCTACCTTCCTCAGAAAGGGTCATTCTTTTAGAAAATTTAGGCATGATATGAGCTGTAGTGTGCCCAAGTAGTTAGCGCTCTCGATTTCAATGCGCGCGGACCTGGCTTCGAATCCCCATCGAGGTTACCAATTTCGGAATTAACCCAGCGTCGTGAGGACGATTGGGAAGCTACTTTCATAAAAAGAGTAGTGGACTGTGGTCTGAAAAAAAGCAGGACTACAACAACGAGAGGCGTTGTGTTAACACGGTAACACTCTATTCAGTGAGAAACCCATCTGGCAGGCCCAAGCCCTCTAGAGTTATTGCGTACCTCGATGTAACCGAGAGATTATAACGCTTGCTTTCTGTGCATGTGGTCATGGGTTCAATTCCCGTCGGGGTTCGTTGAACTGTAGGTCTCGTCCTTTAAAGATCACCAGCTTGTTTAGGACGTTAATAACAGTTCAATTAATCGAGTTGTTGCACCACAAGTTTAGTTTACTTTAGATAAATGATATTTCTTTAGATATGGAAAAAATATCATGTGAATTATTGGACCATTTGAATTTACTAACAGCTTAGGCAAGTCTCAACTGCATAAGCTTATATATTTTTTTAGTTATCACAAAATAAAGTCGCAGCTGGGATTCGAACCCATAACCAGGAGGGCATTATCCTCAGATTACACTACTACGACTGCAGACATTTTTACGTACTTATTCAGTTTTGAAAGAATCCCTGACAGCACGTGGATATTAGGCTCCTGCTGGCCCAAATATGTGTATATCGATCATGGTTGACCGTTCTGAATAAATATCGACCGGTATTAGTCTGGTACAATATTTCGACATTTAATCATATTTCTGAAACTTAGGAAACGTGTTGTATTTCAAGCTGAAAATATGTAAAAATAATGAAACTTGGCAGATTAAAATCTGAAGTTTACAGAACTATCACTGTTTGAAGATGTCATTGCGAGATATTGATCGAAATTAGCCGATATCGTTCGCTTGAACGTCGCGTTGTGTGTGTTCGAAAAAGTCTATATAATGGGAAAATAACAGGTGCTACGTGTAAAACTTCTACACGACCCCTGCTTAAAGTCTTTCTCTAATACAATCTTCTATTGTTACCACATTTCACGTCTGAATTGATGAAGTGCACAATTGACATTATTCTCGACAGATGGCTCTGTAGCTTAGTGGCTGAAACAACGGACTAGAAATCTGAAGGTGCCAAGCTCCAATCCAGCCTCAGATAAGTGCGAACATTTTCAATTGTACTTCAAGACGAGAGAATAGGACGCGTAACAGAAGAAAGACAGCATGGAATTAAGATCACATCAAAAAGAAACTGTTATAAAAATGTACGTAATTCCGTACATATACAGTAAATTTCTCTTAATGAAAAATGGCGCTTTCCGGCAGCGATCAATATCTTCGATATCGATAATATCTGCTAAATATTTTATCATTCGATATTGATCGATATGGAATAATACCATCGATCAAAATCGCAAATTATATATCGGCCGATATCGATGTGCTACTGAGGATACCTCATGTACGGAAATAAGTTGGAAAGTGCAATGAAAGTTTGATCATTGGACTAGTAGCAAAACGATCCATGATTTTTCCTCTTATCACTTGCCCGTTCTATTACAGTGTTACCAACTTAGCCACTTTGTAGCTAAAACTAACTATTTTGATTACTCATGTAGCAACCAAATATTCTAACTTTTCCACAGTGTGCATATTGATTTAGCTATTTTGCATGCTCTAGTGATAAACACGCCAAATTCTAACCTTGGTAAGATAGGGTTTTAGCTACTTTTAGATTGCTGTTTAGCTATTTTCAAGTGATTAATGTTGGCAACACTGGTTCTATCTTTAAGTTATTAGCGACACTACCCAGCCAATAAATCTGATTTCGCTAAATAAAAAATGGAGGACGTTGTTATTAATCGGAATTTTTATTGAAAACAGCAGATAATTTCTTAGGCGAATTGACAACAAACTGTATAACATTCTCAAATCTGTTCTGTTTGGTACGTGAACACAAGATTTGTTGGAACGTAAATGCTTGTTGAAATAATAGACAGTGTTGAAGAGAGTTAATCTCTCGTTGTGTCATCTGTCTCCATTACCCTTCTATACACATCTCTTTGCTTTCATTTTTATCGTTATCAGACGTTGTTATCTGGATTTGAGCGGTTATTGCATCAAAACCTCCCCCCGTCTAATGCCAGCAGTCTCTCTCTCATTCTCTCTCCCTCTTTTCTAGTTTTTGCGAGTTTGCGCGGAGTCTGTGGTAGGTCGCGTGGGGTAAATGCTAACTCATATAGCGCAGTGCTATTGAATCAGTCGTTCCGCTCAGATACGAAAAAACTACCCCGGAAACTCGAGAACTCGATGAAGAGAAAACATCGCGTTCGTTAGTGTCGGAGGATTTCTTGCACAGTCAGCCGAGGAAGATTGTTTTTAATGCTTTGTTTAATAAAATCCAATCACTGTGTTTCTTAATGAACAATGACCCGATCAAATAAGCGTCATACTGATCGTCAGCATCGTCGCAACAATATTAAGAATCGTAAAGTTTTCTTGGAGTGGATTTGAGATCAAAGGTGAGGGCCACCGCCTGCAGATCTCTAAGTCGTGAATTTGATTGCCCTTCCGGAAGCAACATTCCTGCAACTCTGGAAGATTGTGAGTTATTAGAACGAAAAACAAGAAAACTGGAATCCGAAATTCAGAATTCATCGCAGATGTGCGAAGGTGGCAGCAAAACAGAAGAGAATCGACCAGCGCGGTAAGCATTTCAATATGCATTATGATGATTTAAAAAAAGAAAAACACTTAAACAAAGTTTAATACTAAATATTCATTCTGTATCTGTGTATGTATGGAATCTATTAAACGACTTAAACAAATGATTAGGTTCTTCATGCACCGATTTTAAGGAAAGATTTTGCGTTTTGTAGAGTACGTTTCTGTATAAGGGTCCGTTGCAGTAACACATGTATAGAAAAAGAAACGATACAATTCAGTTCTTAAGGAATACATGTTCAAATAAAAAAGAATTCGAGGTATTTTTTTACACGCTTTATGTTAACTTGCTCTGTAATCATCTCTGTTACAAATCTTGTAATCGATTTTTAACTCACTTCCCATCATCCGATTTCTTTGAAATTTTGTAAACTTGCTTGCTTTCGATGACAATACAATATTCAATCATTAGATATACGATAGAATAATTCAGTTAACTGTAATTAATTAATTAATTAAATAGTCGAAAATTATCTATTGTGTGAAGTTTGGGTTGCCTATCTTGCAGGAAGTTTAATATTCGTCTATTATACATAAAAAATTAATTTAAGGATTTTTTTTAAATACGCTTTTTTAAGATGGACTAAAAAGTAAAAAATAAATTGAATTATTCTTATGAATCGGAAAATAAAAGTGTGGGTGCTCTTGCTTACCTTATCATAAAATCATAATATCTAAGAGCACCCATGTTTTTATTTTCCGATTCATAAATTTATTATTTTTTACTTTTTAGTCCATTTTTTTGCTTAAAAACGTGTTTTTTTAAAATCCTTTATTTTTTCTTTACATTCTTTTCTTTAGGTCACAATAGTTCGTGGTGTCGTAAAATCTTGCAACGTTAATTTAACTCATTTCCCGACATCATACAATGATGAAAATTTGCACAGCGACTTAAGTCGGGTGACAATACAATATTCCATTGTTACTTTCATTATATCTATATATTAAAATAATATTTCAGTATTTTTTTAAAATATGGACTTCTTTATCCTAAAATAAATACTAGCCTGTAACGAGGTTGCGTTTTGACTGGTTCCAGAACGCGTTAGGATTTGGGTAAAAAAAAAAAAAATAAAGATATTTTTTCTTAAATAATTCGTACTAAAAAGTAATTTTGTTTATGCATGACTAAAAGGAAAAGCTTGGCTACTCACTCATATACAGTCACTTTATAAATTCTTCAATTAGTGCACCCCATACTTTACTTTTTTATCATGCATAAACAAAATTATTTTTTACTTACAAATTGTTTAAGAAAAGTATGTCTTTTAAAAGTTTTTACTAATTATAAGTCGAAATGTATCTGACACAAAACTGTCATATTTTGTATAAAGAAACCTTGGACCTTGGGTAAAACACTTCGAACTTCATACCAAAATATTACCTGTATTTCTTGTCTTCTGAAGTCGACATTATAACTAACTATTGACTTAACTTCCTAGAAGATAATCAACTTTAGTGTTCTTACGAAAGAGGTAGATCCTTCAAGGCATGCTAAGCCTACCCCACTCATCCGGCTCTTGCTCTTTCCTTTTTATCTCAATATATAATTTATCTCCCTTAATATTACCATTCATCTTTTTCATCTCTTTCGCCTCAACCATACTTCCAATTGCATTCCTCAGTCTCTGCAGAGTTTCTCTTTATCTCTATTTCCAATATTGTTCGTCTTTCATCAGCACTTCTTCAATTCTTATCTTCTCTATCAAGCTGATTTTCCCATTCTACCCCATTTCCACATTTCAGAAGCTTCCAATTTTCTTTCTTTCCTCTTTCATAATTTCTTACACATATTATTTAGCGTGAAGGATGGTGACACGAAAGAAACGTCATTGTTAATCAACTGAAAATGAAACAAACTTCTTAAAAATAACTTGACTTGCAAAATGCACCAAAAGTTGAAAGTATTAAAATATCCTAGATTTGTAAAGAGCAACACATTTTTGAAGAATCAAATTATCGATGATTTTACTCAAACGTTATAAAATCTACCTCCTTGGTCATTAACCTTACACTATCCAATACTTAAGGATTTCGAGATACCGTCTCTCATTTAAGGTATATTCCGGCAGTGTCCTCGTTGAGGGAGTGGTGGCGCCTCTTGCCTTCAACTCAATGGGTCCCAGGTTCGATACGTGGTAGGGACACAAGAGTTCGGAGACTATTTGAACTGCTGGTTCAGTCCTTAAGACGTCCCTTGGAGGCAATGTAAAACTATCCTAGGGTTCACCGTACCTAGAGACCTTTGGGTCATAGACATGGCTTCCAGCTTAATTCAGAGCGGACGGTCTAAAGACCTCCCAAGCGCAATCATGTTACCCGAATTCCTTCTGCAGGCACACCCCCGTTATCTTAGTCTATGTTTCTCCTAATTATTAGGCTTAAACATGTGATGATTTAGGCCTTAGCTGCCTGCCTGGCCCATAAATATAACTTAAATTAATTAATTGTAAAGCTTAACTTTTTTTCTGTATTTGTATAATCTGAGGTTTTAATGTCATTTCCACATTTGAAACTATACTCATTTGTCTCAGTTGTAAACCAATAAAGGGTTCGTATTAAAAAAAAAGGAATATAACGGTAACGAAAATAAAATAGAACATCATTAATTTTAAAATTTTAATTACACGAACAAATATGCTTTTTACACATACCCAATATAAACCTTTTTATTCATAATTTATATTATTCTTAAGATAGTAACGTGAGAAAACATTTAAATTATACCTAAATACTTTTCCGGTAGGCCACCAGACCCAGATCCACCATTAAAAGACCTTAAAATCCTAGTAAATGAACTCATAAAATCCCATTGATCTCGAAGAAATTCTTTACGGATTGAAGCGGGTAAACAAATAAATACCGGTATTCAAAAACAAGTCTCAACTGTAAATGCTGTAATAAGTCATCATAACAAAAAGTGTTATTGAATGTTTACTAAGGTCTTTCGCGACAAGGAAATTTGCTCAAATTTTGAGAGAAAGTGAGATTTAGTTCTTGAAAGAAAGTGGTAATGACTTTGTTCAATATCTCATAATAGCGGTGAAATTTAAGATTATTTGCTGAAAGAACTTTCCCTGAAAGCTTAGCAATCGGAAGGTCCTGGGAACGATCCCCGAGGCAGCCCATCCTGACTGAATTTTCTCCAGGTTTTATTCCCTCAGTAATACCACGTAAATGCCAGGATGGTACCTACTAACTAAGCCCTGGACGACTACTTTCAACATACTCTCCGTCACCTTATCGCCACCCAAGCCTGGGATATTCATGGACTGAATAAGTTGTGTTAGACATTGAATGGTTGCAACAACCCTGTTGCCTCAATCGTATTGGTGAAGAGATGTGTTTAATACAGCTACTGGTGCTATTTATATCTCATTTTAAAAGAAAATAATATTAGTATGCTTACAGAAGTTTTATTTGAATTGTTATTAATCTCCTGTGCAGAGGAAAATGGAAGCGTTTGAAACGTTGACATGAAGCAGAATTTTAAAAAAATCAGCTAAACACAGAAGATAGTAATGGGGAAGTGCTTAATGTTAATGTAAAGCAACGATCTCCAACAAAGATGGCAGCACTTTCTCCGTATGATTCTAATGTACTTTTATCGTTTCGAAATTTCCTTGCTGCTCCTACAAATTCAAGCCTAGATAGTTCTAACTTTCAGGGAAGAAAGTTCATAACCAATTCAAGAGTTCGATCAATGCCGATTTTTTAATTTTCACTTTTCTTCATTGTTGAAATCGTTTCATTGTTGTTGAGAATATCAAAACCTATATAAGAAGGAAGCTCTTTCAACAATGAACAAAAAAGAAAATTAAAATCGGCATTGGTCGAACTCTTGAATTGGTTATGAACTTTCTTCCCTGAAAGTTAGAACTCTCTAGGATTGAATTAGTAGGAGCAGCATGAAATTTCTTGCAACGATAAAAATACATTAGACATATACGGAGGTAGTGCTGCCATCTATTCTTGGAGATCGTTGCTTTACGTTCACTTAAGGTAAATCAGGAGATGTTCAAAATGAAGCAATTCTGGGGATGATTTTGCATCTTTTGTTAGTATCCTTTAATTATAGGCAACACCTCGATCCATAAAAGCTGCTGGGTTGCAGGATTTCCAGGCTTTTGTGGTTATGTACAACTTCCTTAAAGACATTTTGTGCTACGGTCAGGAGTCAGAGTAGAAAATATACACCGGAAGTCGTCATCAGTTTGGACTCGTGTGCATGTCGTGAAGCAGTACTACATAAAGAACACTCACAAGCAGCAGCTGGGTGGGAAGTTGTCACTTTAGTGTTGTGGTTACAGCATCGGATAGCTGATCCGGTGACATGGGGTCGGTTCCCGGTGATGTTGTGTTTAAACTTTTTTTTAAAAAAAAGAAAAGTAACTTTCTACTGATTCATCTTATGCTATTGTTATACTGATTTCATAGCAACACTGTGCAATAGAGAAAGCAACACATAATAACAAAAGTATGACTGAATACTTACAGAATTCTAACCTAAAAGAATACTTGTCATTAGATAAACACTTTACAACTGAAAAAATGGCAAGTTAATACAACAGCATAATTAACATGGGGGCGACAATGAAAGCACCCCAATGATGTCGTATGTACGCCAACTGTATTTGCTGCGAAACTGACAAACTTTGTTTTGCAGGAATAAAGTGAAATAGGAAAGCACTGAAACCAGGGTAGCCAGTCATCACCTAGAAAAAGAATAGTGATTTTTTTCTTCAGACTGTGGTGTAGAACACCCTGGCGCATGTGATTAAGGGGTAACATTATTCTAAGCTTATCTGTTATGCTCGGTATAAATCCGTTTTGGTTTATCATTTGACACATTGCCTTTTATTTTCCCATTTAATGTTTTCTTTTTCCTCTTGCCCTACGATTTCATTCCAAAATCCGATTTTTTTTTTTTTTTTTGGTGACGAATCCAGTCCCTATCAGCAAGCTTCGTCGGGCCGGGGTAGGGCCAACCGTATCCCAACCATTTCGCGGTTGGCCCAACTTTCGCCCGACGAATTTTGCTGATAGGGGTACTACATCGAAACCAGTCACATATATAACACATGATTTGCGACTACGATTCTTGTTATCCAACATCGACCCAATACCAAATGGCGAAAAAAAAAGTCGATATCAGAAGTACGAAACGAAATTACGTATATTTTTACTGTAGTTTTAGAAAAACGTATTCTTGATTACAATCTGTCTTTATTCTATTTCGCTTCTTATTCTCTTGTCTTCATGTGGAGCTGAAGTTTTCCGCGCTCATCTGCGGCAGGATTTGAACCTGCAACCTTGTGATTTGTTTTTTTTAATTTTATGTAAGGCCTTTTAGGCAACTTTGTCTCAGACCGGATGTTTGATGATGAGATGAATTGGTGGAATGAAAGAAGTGGGAGGAAACGGAAGAACCCCGAAAAACACAATTATAACTAACACTTAGGAAGTTTCCATCCAAAACCATAAATAATCACCAAGTTTTAGAGGTTTTAAGAATATGAAATACATGGGAGTAAATAGGAGAATTTGACTGTAAAATATGTTTTACGAGAAATCACCTTTCATGGACATACCCCCTTCTTTCCCTGTACCCTTCAATTCCTAATACAAGAAAAAAATAATTTTGAAAACGAAAATACAATGAAAATATTTTCATAAATTAAACTTACATGTATTTTATGATCACTTCAGCATCAACAAAGACAACCAATAGTTCCTTCAAGCCCGGGAGTCGCCGTGGCTCAGGCGGTAGCGCGTCTGACTACGAATCGGGCGGCCTGGGTTCAAATCCCGGCCAGGATACTGCAGACTTTTCTCGCAGTGTTCCCATGCCTGGCGCTCTGAGGTGCACTCAGCCTCGTATCAAATTGAGTACCAGAGTGTCCTTGGTACTCCTGGGCACCTTTGGAAGGTAAATGCGGTCGAACGTAGGACTAACAATCCAACCTCACTTTGTACCGTAGGTCAAGAAAATGTGAAGCTCTACCTTCACATTGCCCATGCGCCGTTCACGACGCGTGCGTATTGCACAAGTTATAACTTTACCTATTCTTAACCAGACATAACGCCCTCAGGTCAGCTAGCTACCTATTCTTCTAAATTACAAACTAGCATTCATTCCTTTAAAATGTGCATAATGCAGTTGTCGTAACAAAGTGGGTGCATGCCACTGTACTAGGCTTATGCCATGTAAGTCTATATTTAAAATATAGGCACATTGAAGAATCATTAAGCAAACGAACGTATAGTTTCACATCAAGCATTGTAGCTCTTCGAGATTTGATTGTTCAGTTTTTCTGTAAGTCAAGGATTTTGAGCGAAATTTCTCTTTTGTCATTTTCGTACAAAAGATCATGGAAAATATTCCATTAAAATCCTCCTACGGTAGGAAACCGTTTTAGACATGGAGTTGTTGGACGCGGGTGGTGGCGTTGGAAAGGTCCGGGTCTCCTGAGCACAGCGGTGATGTCAGAAATCGGACCCGGGCCTCGAAGCCCCAGAAATGGTGTCCCGAAGTTCTGGGATGTGTCACAAACCTTTGCTGTGGTTTAAACTCAATACCTGATGGCGCGAGATAAAACCATCAATTCAGCTATATATAAAAAAGAGACCAACAATTCGAAAGATATAAATATCCATTAAATGTTTAAAAAAAATAATTGCTGAGGAAAGCAATACGTTTTAATTAAAAACGTGTAACAGTTTCACCAAATAACTAACTACATGGCCTCATCAGAGCCCAAAATTTCCGTATCCCATTTCTGGGCCTTCGGTACCCTGGTCCAATTCCTAACATAACCACTGTGCTCAGTTGACCCAGACCTGTCCAATGCCACCACTCGCGTGCAACAATTATGTCTAAAATGGTTTCCCTACCGTAGCAGTATCAGCCCCATGCTTTTTATTTTATGTGTAATTTATCCTGATTCGATATACAATCCCGGGAGACAATACGGTCTGGTGGGTTGCGGAACAGTAAGGCGTTAGGAGCAATTGGCCAACAACTTCAATTTTCGAATAGAAGGGACCCGACCCAAAAATTTTGGGACATTATTTATGGAGCCTCGGGACCCGGGCCCGATTTCTGACATCACCGCTGTGCTCAGGGGACCCGGATCTTTCCAACGCCACCAACCGCGTTCACGAACTCCATGTCTAAAACGATTTCTGTACCGTAGGAGAATAGGCTCCATGCTTTTTCTCACTAATTTTCCTTACGCCGAGAGAATGTTCTCCGCATTCGGCAACATTGCTAATATGAAGGGAAAATGTAGTTGAATAGCGAGATTTTGAACCTTTGTAAGATAAATAGCGGGAATAACATTAACCGGAATAGCTTGATACATGATATCAGTTAATGTCAAGTAGGATCTAGATCAAAATCAACAACTCCAATAAAATACCAGTACAATATTAATAACGGTTATGAGACACGGGCGATTCAAATGTTGGTTCTAATAATCATATAGAATGTACTCTACACCATCCTTATATGATATTAGGTTGCATAATACGTTGCAGGAAAAGAATTCACTCAATGCGAATTCTCTCGTACACTTATGAATACTTTATTTTAGCAAACAAAGAGACAGCTTAGAACAACCAGTTAACCTCAAACATTACCGCTAAATGGCAGCCTTGAAAGCGGAATGACTTAAAAGCCAATTTTTCTCAAATGTCGCTTTTTATCACAATAAAATAGGTCTCGATAGTACTTACGGTTGTTTTATCACATTTCAAACGCATCTACACTCATTTATTCAGAAGAGCGGAAATTTCCACTCCTTTTGCGATGAAAAAGTTTTATTGAATTCCATCCGAAAAGAGTGATGTTTAACGAAACAGTCCAGTTTTTCTGCCATTCCCTCTATGGGAGGTGTCGCCCCGCAAATTCTCGAGTGCACGCCAAAGTTTATTTTTTTTACGGTAATAAATTGATAAAAACCGTGCAAAATTTCACTTACAACCTCCCAAATTTGACTTTGTTTATAACCCCCAAACTAAAAATCCAAGCGGAATCCCTGCGAAAACACTCTCGCCTTGGATAGAAAAATGTCATCTTTTGAAATAGGAATCAACTATTTTACGGTTGCAATTTATTATTCAGAGTTGAAAGACCGATTTCTTATCCTTATAGAATGGTTCTCAACAGCCAACTTTATGATTGGAGATTACAGCTTAGGGTGGATTTTTATGCTTGTCTTTGCCCAATGTGAACTATCTAACAAACAAATGTTTATGCGGGGAATTCCTACGTTCCGAACTGCCTCAATCGTAAACTTTACTCATAAACTATCTCAGGCTACAACGTCGAATGGTGATTTGCTAAGCACTGATTGCTTGGTGCACTGATCATAGAAGACGAAACAAAAAATAGTTGTTTTATAGAAGAAAAACCGCCTTCGTATAATAAATGTACTGATATTAGGGGGTGACAGAAGGATTCTTAAAAAAAAGAGAGAGAGAGAAATCTAACTAAAATGTACAGGAGTTGTCAGTTTCAGAGTGAGAAGGTTAAAAACGGCTGTACAAATCAAGGTCATCAAACTCAAATCTGAAATTTGTTTCTCTCTTCCTCCTTTCATTCAGGTCATAGCGTAAATTCTTACAATGGAGAAAGCTAAGCAAATGAAAAGGTCCTGCCAGTTCTAGAGTCAAAGTCATAGTTTTACCCCACCCATTGAAATCATGAGAAATCCAATGGTGTATAACTCACCTCTGTCTGACTTGTAGTTACTGGTAAGTGAGATCTAAGGGGAGAAGGTGGGGGTACAGACGGAGTGACGGAAAGGATAAATTGTACAGTTCATATGGGAGGGGGGGGGCTAGTAAGTATTGAATATTCTGTGAATTAAGAATGAAACTGTTGACATTGTTTCAGAAAAAAAGATTAGTTAATTATATGATGGCTTATATTATTCTAAATTTGTCAGGTGTTCTTATATGATATGAAAACTGACATTTACGAACATGTTATTCGAGTTTAGTGTCTTATACAGTATACACGCAGTGCTCGAAGTGAGACGGTGTACGCCGGTATAATATACCTGTGTTTCCTTTTATTTTTCTTCTTATACCGTCACTTTTTGGCCAAAAAAAGCAACGTTAAAAGGTATAGCTGACGTTTTTGCTTCGGAAATATACAATAACTTCTAAATTTCTATTTGGAGTACTGTATTTACGGTGGATCATCCGTGGGATGCGGTGGATCCGTACAATTACTATCGGGAGTGGTGGTGTTACAATTATTGATATATTATGGTTCTGTGCTTGTAACAAGCTTTTTATGCCTTGCCTATGTGATAGATTACAATATGGAGAGAGTAGTGTATATCATTCTCCTCTAAATGAAGTGTGCGTCCCCAATACATGCAGTGTTTGCGCAAACAAACTTCTATGTGGTATTTTAATGTAAATTGAGTTATTTACGAAACAGAGGTCTCTGATGTGCGATTGATATGTACTTGTACTTGGTTTGAGCATATTGCAGCAAATAGCCTCGGTATTCAGACATTTCTGGAGAGAAATGCACTACAAAACCCGTTTAAAAAGTCTATGTGACTTGGACGCTTAAACAGTGTGTTGGATTTATGGAACAAAAGTCTATGGTACACCATACACTTTGATGTATCAGTTCCGTTCTGATTGTATCAGTCTCACTTTGTTTCCAATAACTGCGATCAAAACTGCTAATCCACAGGTAACAAAAACATTTTTAATGAGTAATTTTGAAAACCAAGTGTAGGTCCACTTGAAAAAGTTTCCATATTTATTTTTTGTATTCTTGACCAATGTAAAAACTGATAAATTTATGTTCATTCTTAATTCCTAATAGTGTAGAAAATTCTGTACCGAGCGTCCGTAGCTCATTTGGTAAAGCGTTCCCTTAACAATCGGAAGGTCCTTGGTTCGATCCCATCCTGACTAAGGTTTTCCCACGTTTTTTCGTGAATCACACCAGGTAAATTCCGGGATGGCACTTTCAATATAGGCCCTGGCCGACACCTTCCCGAATCCTTTCTCCTCCCCTATCCCGGCCTGAGCCTTAGATGCGTAAAGGCCATAAATAAAATTATTATAATAATTATTATTAGTAGTAGTAGTAATAGTAGCAGCAGCAGCAGTACTAGTAGAAGTATTTTTAGTAGTAGTAGTATTACCACAATCAGTGTTAACATATTTTACTCCCCACTCACCAACGGGTGGGAACTTTAACTAGTGAAACGATAAAGTGATAAAAAGACATATTGTCTATTTATTCCAAAAGATTGATAGTTGCCACAAAGTGAAGTACAAGGGTGCACTACTCTCTACATAGCAATTAAATAAGTTTTATTTGAATCTCATTAAAAGGTTTATTCAAATACCCTTATCTACAATTTCATTTACATAGAAAAATAAACATTAACTTAAAATTTCTTACTAAAAAAACTTCCATTAAAACCTATGTGATACTAATCTACCAGTAAAAATATTCATGAAATATAACAGTTGTCATTAAGACGTTTAAGTAAAATATGATTTTTATAAGTTGGTGATATAAAATTTAAATTTCTTCTTTTGTACAAAGGGACGAAATTCGCAAAATTCAACCTCTGCATAAAATACTTATAGTCGATTTCATTAGACAAGATTTTCTCTGGAAGTTTTTAGCCCGAATTTTTCCGTCTAATTTCTCAATATTAAAGTAATTACACCAAGGATTACAGCCATTTAAATAGTATAGTAACTTCAATTTAAAACTTTAAAAGAAATAATGTCATTATGAAAACTTGTCATGAAAGCTTAAAATTTAATTTAATAATAGAGCTCATTTCTTCACTTAGATATTCTGGAAGGTTAGTTTTCTTAACGAACACCAACTTAACTACAATTATGCAGAAATTTCCATTATTCAATTCAATCAAGTATTTACTGTGTACCGTGTTCTGCATTTTAAATAGTCCTCTTCATTATGAACACTGAGGTTCATGCCGGGATGTTGGGGTGTTCGTAATTCCGGAACATTCCGGAATGGAAATCGGAATGCCAATATTTGCGATTTCGGAATTTATGAAAGTCGGAATTCCGGAATTTTGGAAAGCCGGAATATCGGAAAGTCAGAATTCTGGAATTGACTTCCGAACACTCCTACCGAGATGGCACTTTCAACATAGGCCCTGGCCGATACTTTCCCGACCTGAGCCTTATATGCCTAACGGCCGTAAATAAAATTTAAATTCACTGAGGTATCTTCATATTCCGAGATGACGTCAGAGATATAATAATATATATTTCAGTGCACCTACACACTTCCCTAATAATACACGTCCTATACATAATTCACTTTAACTTTGATTCTATGCGTGTAGTTGAAGGTTAAATAAGAAGAGGACGGAATTCAGAGGTAGTATTAAAAAATAATATGAAAAAAGAGAGGAAAGTGTGCCCAGTCCCCGTGGTGCAATCGGCAATGCCGAGGACTTCGAATGGACAGTGGACAGTAGAGATGAAACAGGAGTAGTTTTAGTGACCCAGACCGAATCCTGACGCGAATAACCTGGTCTTGACCGCGGTGGCCTGACAGACTGGTTGTCCCGGTCTAGACCCAAATGTCTTTGAGATCCGGTGAATCGATGATCTAATATTGAGGAACGCCTCAAATTACACGACTACGTCAGTGGATGGTTATTTGCACCCCGCTGGGATATGTTTGTTAATTCCGGAGATACGAGGCTATGATTACTATTGTTAACAACTTTTCAGTGTCCAATTTTTCATGCTTTAGGGGTAAAATTCCTGTCTCGGTCATCCCCTGAAAGAAACACTATTTAAACTCAACAGCGTATAAAAAGGAAAGGATAAATTCCGGGTCACAGGATCGAAGTCGAGTTCCAAGCGTAGACGCGGTCACGCTTGCCAGAACTTGACCCGTTTCAGCTCTGATTGGAAGGCTCGCGGGTTCGAGCCACTGCCGTCCATCCTGACTGAGGTTTTCTATACCTTTTCCGCAATTTCAATAGAGAAATGTCGCAAAGGAAACCTCTGACCGCTATCTTCTCCACCCCTTTCCCTAAAAAGATGATCTCCGAGTAACGTCATCTTTCAGATGCGACAGTCTTAGATCATAGTTGCGATCTAAGTGAAAATAAATAAAGAATGAAAAAAGACCAAAAGGATAACATAAACTTACTTTCAAGAAGTGACTGATGATAAAAATAAGCTGTTGTCAACATTTTATTTTGTGTATGTATTTTGCGTTTGATATGAGTCTTGAGTCTTTATTCGTCTCGCGTTAGTCAATTAATCAACCTTTCTTCGCGTGATGGAGAAACGCTTTAAATTATCACATGAAGACGTGGATTCAATGAAAGGGATCTACCCCAAGGGAGAAAGTTCTAGGATTTCGTAGCCAGGCCTAGAAGATTGAAATCGACCGCGAGTGGACGTGATGGAAAGAGGCCAATTAATTGAGGAAAAGGGCTGAAAGAATTTCAAGAACGAATTCCCACTCCCTCGAGAGTTATCTCAACAACGAATTAGAAACTCTAATATTTCTTTGACTGTCTTCATTCTCTTCTAACTATCCAAAGAATTTCACCAAGAAAAGCTTTATTATCAAGGGAACAAAAGAATTATATTAGACAGTAAAAGATGTTAGTGATTTGTGACGTGGGTTGAATCAAAATGACGTACTCGAAATCCTACGAATTCGGTCGACAGTAGCGAATAAAAATGCAGTTAAAGGCCGAAACAACTTTAATTTTGTTTTAGTATTTGTCACGCCAAGTGGATTCGTTACGAAGTAGCATGCCAGCTTGCAACAAGGTTGTCCGTCACTTCCTTTGAGATTTTCAAAGTTGATATTGTGTTGAACTTAATAAACAAGCATTAAATAAACTTGTTGCCACAACGTAAGTGGCTTGGTTATTAACTAACCTGATTCAAGCTTGTTGGAATAAGCAGTTACGCGGGGAAGCATATCAAACTTGTTAATTATTTGAATTTTGTTTCTTGCGCTTACGCTATCGTGTCAGTGCGGTGATGTTTGTGTCAGTACTGTTTTGCCAGACTACTTCGCCAGCTACCACACTTTTACTACAGGCATTTCTTGTACTCTGATGCACTAAGTACAAATAGCACTTGGAAAGCGATCTAGGGTGTCTGATTCCGTGGTCTGATGACTACGGCAACGGATTGGAGTTCCATTGGACCTCGGTTCGATTCCCACCCAGGGCAACATTTTTAAAAAGAAGTATATTAAGCTTTTGTTTCTTGACATTCCAACCTTGATTCTTATAAACTGGTCTGTTTGATTCAACCTTGTTTAAACTTTCTTGGCTTGACTTGTTAAGCTTGCATTAAGTTGTCCCACTTGTCAAAGTAAGCTCTATTCACTTTTCAGTCAGGTAAAAATTATTACGTTGGTTCGACATTTTCTTCTGAACTTTAGTGTAATTTCTCGAGAAAATTTGTCAAGATGGAAGTTTTAATTTTTATTACCGGATAGCAGTAAAAACAGCAAACGTCGATAGTTTTTTTTTTATCCTAGGAGCATTGATGTACCCGTAAATTTAGTTGTCCTTGAATCCTCTGAGCTTGGTGCAGATTGGTGAAGGGTTACTACTCCTACTAGTGTCAAATCCAGAGAACGGACGCGCGTTCCCTCCTTAAGCAAAAATAATTTAAGGTTTGGAATCTTATTTCAACAATTTACCCAAGAGGAAGTTTCTATTTGCTTCCATACAAATCTAATGTATCAAAAATATCACATTTTGGAGATATCGTTTTCATATTCCATGATAAAACTTGGCAATATGAGATGGAAATGTGATGAATATTATACTTAAAAAATATATTTAGTGGGGAAATATCGGAAAGGTCCGTGGTTCATTTCTCAGACCTACGTCCTTAACTACAATTAACCCTATGACTTACGGAACTCATAAGTTCATCGCCGCAGTAACAAACGTTCGTCAATGGATTTTATCCTGGGCCTTTTCCCCTCCGTTGAATTATTCGTATTTACGACCTTCAGACATCTTTGGCTCAGCTCTGCATAGGCTAAGGGAGATTACGTACTAAGCAAGTCAGCCAGGGCCTAGTTCTGAAGGTATCATCTTGGCATTAGCCTGATGTGACTGAGGAAAAAACATTATAAATCTTAGTCAGGCTAGCAAGCCGCTGGAGTTCTCCTATCATCTCCATTCGGCCTGAGCCAAAAGGTGCCTAAAAGCCTTAAAAAAAAATCAAATTCAACTGAGCTACGGCCACTTCGTACCAATATGCCTTAATCGCTACGAAATGTTCGGGACAGGCGTAAGCCATAGTGCTGTTGCCGCCCATTTAACAAATTTCATCTAGGAAATACGTTCAGAAGCTATGCGAGTCCTGAGATCAACGTTCTAATCTCGATATTATGCTTCAGTACGTACACATTCCTCAAAGTTTGTAAGTGCTGGGAATAGTTCATTGTTACAAGTGTAACCAACACAATCTTTATTATTGAAATGCGAATGTCTAAGTTCCTTCTCTGCACTGAAAGAAAGAAGAGTTTTCCCTCTGAATGATCTTTTGGGGCAAATCTACATTTTAGTAGAGATAATAAGATTAGTGCTGGTAATCCCTCCACTTACGCTCGAACGAACAACTCAGAGTTTATGTGTGAATTCTAACATGCTTCCTAGCACTTAGAATGAAAACAAGGAATGAGTGAATGAATGATCTTCTGATTGAAAGGCGAAAGCGATAGCAAACTTTCAACAAACTTCAAACAAATGTATGGAACAGTGTTTACAAAGATCTAAAATTCACAAGTCCGTTTCTGGAAAACAAATCATATGTTTAATTTCCTGCGGCGTTTCTGGAAGTGTTTTGAAAACGCAACAACACACTCAACAAAAAATGTTCAGAATAAAGTTCTTGCTGCCCATGACCAAATTTTGACTACGGGAAAGAAATGTTGTTATTTCCAGTGATTCCGCCAGATCCCCCTCTGTGAGGGGTGTCACCCCGAAATTCTTGTCAACGCCCCCAACTTAAATTTTTTTTGCAGTCAAGAATCGATAGAAACAGTGCAAAACTCAACTTACACCCTCCCAATTTTCACTTTACACCCCCCGAAACTGATAAATCATAGCGGAATCCCTGGTTTCTTCTGAACAAACTGTTTTCTTTGTGAGAAAGTTACAGTATCCATTCTAACTTATTTCCTTTCTTTTCCGTAAATTCTTTTATTTTCACTAATTGAAGACCTGTATTGCAAAACATGCTAAGTCCACCGAAGTATTTTTTCAAGAGGAACAAAAAAACAGTCCAAGGACTTGCGATATTATTCTATTCAGCCGAAATTATTTTGTAAAGGTTTTTTAGTTGGAATTAGTATCTAATATTATGCAAGACCTTAGAATATGGATGCCGGCGAACAGAAAAATGAAAATACGAAAACAGTGGACTTGGGATCTTTTGCAATTCAGGTCTTCAATTTTACTTTCAAATATCGAACTAACTTACTCCTCCGTCATCAGCTAATAGTTATTGTTCTCTAGTGTCAAACATAACCGGTCTCAGCCATAGATGCCTAAAGGCCAGTACTCGAAATGGAAATTTTCACGAAACGGACATTTTGCGTTCTTTAACATGCTATTGTTCTTTTTGTGTGTATGATTACCATAGTGACGAGACGGAACATAAACGTTCCAGATATTCACGCGTTCCGGTCTATACTCCGGTTCATTTTGAGCCCTGCTAAAGACAGCAAATATATTCAGTTCAACTAGAGTTCATAAGAACAAACAAGTAAAACAATTTTCAATAATAACATGAACCAAAGGTGTTCAATATTTGAGAAGAAAGTAGGAACAAATAAGAATGGACCTGCATCTTAGAATTGACTGTGGTCGTCCAACTGGTTTTATGTTGCAACAAATTTTCTGTTCCTTGTATTTCGAGTATTTCAAAAAGAACTCGCGTTTACAATATCTTCTGCTAGTGAATTCCAGTCCCGAGCAGCAAACATAGTGATTGACTAAGAAAATAAAGTCTGATTTATTGTTGGGGATCAGTAACAGTTTCATATCGCATTATCATGAAGAACGGTAGTTCTTCGAGTGACGCTGACGAATGAGTCTGTTAGCGACACACTTTGTATACAGGTAGTTTCGGATCTAGCGAAATATGAGCTCGATTTTGATGCTTGAACTTGCATTTGAAAGAGACACAAAAAAACTTGGGTTGGTAGGACCTCCCTGGGACCCCTAGGGCGGTGCGATTTTTCTCTCGAAATTTTACATTTCTGATGATAGCACTGACCCCAGAACATACAGGTGGCCGTAACTTGCAGAATCAGTCTTAATCTACGCTTCAATACCTTTTAAACGGTGTATTACACGTCAAAATCGGTGAAGGTGTTCAAAAGTTACGACTTTTTTTTAGCCGAATCACAAAATTTTCCCAAATGATAGAAAACTTTGTCTGTCATTCTGTCTGTCTTTTTGTACCGGGAGGGGGGATCAATTGCGGAAGCTTATTTTGTTGATAGGAGTTACCGTTTTCGAGATACGGCCCAAAATCGGCCTTTTGTATAAAGACAGCCTTACAAAATAAATGATATCAATACGAACCCCCCTCCGGGGTAAAGACAACAGTGACGCAAGTATTCTACTCACAAACGAAGTGATATCCATCTTGCAGGTTACTTTCTTTGTGTCACTATGGCGGAGGGATACTAAATCTCTTAATTTTATTACAAAGGAAACCCTTCCGTCAGAGTGACACAAAGAAAGTAACTCACAAAATGGACATGACTTCTTTTGTGAGTAGAATTCTTGCGTCACTCTTGACGGGTTTTTCATACTGATCTCGTATACAGCGAATGTAACTTCACCAATGTTGTTAAATGCTTAACTAAATCCGAGGGATTGCAGGAAGAAATAACCATAGATTGTTGAATATGTCTGCTTAAATATCAACGGTTCCATAACTCGATTCATTTTAAACCTTGGAAATATGTCGAGAGATACGATAAAAAGTGCATCGAAGACATACGTTGAAGTCATTTTGCTAACAGTCTACCCTAACTCAAGTTTAGTCTAACTCTACAGTCCTCATAAACTGTCAGAATAGCTTAGGTTAGGGTTAGGTTAGGTTAGGAAGCTAACCTAACCTAAGAATAGTCAAGATAAGAAAGTACTAATGTTTGTACGTGCAAATGAAAATTTTGACAGTAAATGGATTAAAATATTACAATCGGTATAGTAGATGTAAGGATGAGAGTTCTTTTCTTTTTACAAACATGTTCTTATGAAGAAAGTATTTGAATCATTCAAATCTTACTCCAAAATCAGCATTCCTCTAAGTAATTCTTTATACTCAATCCAATTTGAAGAGAACATTTACAAGATCTGCATTTCCAATTCTTATAACTGACGAAAGCTTTGCTGGAGCGGACGGGAAATGATGTCAAAGGTAGTTGGCGTATATGTGATGCTGCAGGTTATGAATTGCATTTGGTAAGTCGTTTACGTATATAGTGGAGAGGACCTAGTATACTGCCTTGAGGAACACCTACAATCATGGGTTCTCAATCTAAGTCCTGTTTTCGGCCAGTTAAATAAGATCAAAACAAATTTTGTCATAAAATTTGAATAAGGAAAGTAATTGAACTGTAAGAATGTCATGATTAAATGTTTATAATGCTTTCCTGAAATCTAGTAACACTAAAAGTATGAAGAAATGATTGTCTATTGCTACACTTGTATCATATGAAAATGTCAGCAGCGCTTGTGCTATGGTTTGGTCAGAAATCAGATTGTAGTGAAGATGAGATATTACTGTCGTTGAAATAATTGGGTATCTTTTTTTATTTATATATTTGATACAGCCCAATTTAGGCATTTTACACACGATATTTAATAAAAATAACAAGAAGAAGGAGTCGGCCCTGGCCTTATTGAAGGAATCATTCCAGCATTTGTCTGGTGTGACTAATAGAAACAAGGGAAAACGCCAACCAGGATGGCCGGAACCGAGAGTCGAGCACGGGACCTCCCGATTACAAGTACTCTATCGACTATACTGTACCTCGTCGGTGCACAACATGGTTGTGCAGAACATATTCAAATCCATTCGAGAGAGTAGACATACACTAATTCATCTGTAATTGGTGGCACTGAAACAGAAGACGTTCTCAGAAGTGCAAGACATTGGTCAATTTAAGGAGTGTTTTAAAAGAGCGTGAATATCGAGAAAAGTTGAACATATCAATTATAGAATTAATTTTCTAAGGAAGATTTTTTTTTCCTGAGAAGTAACATAGAAACAACCTATCTCAGTTGCATGAGCCAAAGGCGTCCCTGACCGTTGCGGAACCCTGGGCAATGACTCTTCACGGGTCCCCACGAAATAACAATAAACAAATCGCCGATTTTTGTGTGTGTTTTTATTAATACATAAATGTATTATCATTGTATTATTTGACAAGAATTAGGTGGAAGAACAGCTATTAGCTGAGCCTCGCCTGCGGAAATACAGAAAATTACAAATTGCAAATACAATATCGTATAATTACGAATACGAAGATTACATCTGACTAAATAAACAAGTATAGCTTCACATTAGTAAGGTAAATATTGTTAATTTACTTTCTTGTCGCTGAAATCTTTAATCAAATCGCTATAATCCAGAGTAGATGCAACGTCGTTTTCTATAGATAGAAGAGCGAGAGCTGACAGCCGGTCTTGAGTCAGGTGCTCCTGGATAGATCTTCGTGACCATCAGCTTAGGAAAGCTCCTCCCGGCAGACGCAACAGTAACGGGAATCGTGGCTATTATTCTCAGTGCAATATAATTGTTCGGGTAGATTTCACACAGCCCGCTTTTTTTCTTTTTACTATGGACTTAACTTATTTCCACACACAAAAAGATGCAAAATTTGGGAGAGCTCCTAAAACGTTACATCTTACTGTGATGTGATGTGATGAACAAATTTCAATGTGAAAATAAACAAAACGCAGTAAACAGACATTAAGATTGGTGATTTATTTGTATATGATAATGAACTACAAGTACAGTATTTTAGATTACTCCAGACAGACAAAACTACTAATTATCGGCAGCGTGGGGCCTTTGTGGGCGTGGGGTCCTGGACGGTTGCCCGGTCGCCACTGCTTAAAGCAATGGGATACCATCGAGACAAACTGTATTCTATCCACCACTCTGGACCACCTTTCTCTTACTTTGTGTTTTGGGAAATACAAACGTTTGAAATTGCGTGAACTCATGTACAAACATTATACAGCGAAGTATACAAACCATGATGTGAGGTGAAAAAAGTGTAGTCTACATAGCAAAAAATGGCTTAGTTAATTTTAGAGTTTTCGGTATCACAGGGCGATCAACACTTTTTTTGTTGTTAAATCAACACAACAAACGGTGTTGATTTTGGTGATTCAGCACAATGGATGTGTTGTCAATGCTGATTCAATATAATCAAGAGTGTCGTAGTAGCACTATCACATTGCTGAACCAATGAAATCACTCAACAAAGGGTGTTGATTTAACACATAAAAACGGTGGTCGCCCTAGAACACAGAGAAATGGAATTAACACAGCTATTTTTGACGAAGTTCTTGCTGCAGTAACATTCCCAGCTGGAAAGTAACTGATTATGTTATTGCTTATATCTAATCTGATTTTTCTAAGCCATGTTACTGAACTGTGAAACATTTCAAAATGTTTACATATAAAAAATAATCTAACCTGACTTATCTACCGTAACCTAACCTGATGTAACTTGTAAAAATATAAAAGTAATCAAGAGTAGAACAATTCTTTACAAGTACGGTACAAAGAAAAAAGTAGTGATTTTAAAAAAAGGCAGAGGCTAGTCGGAGGACTCTGCACATAAGCTACCGCCAGGCTTCACCAGCGAGTATCCTATTTATATGATCAGTATTGCGTTCGAAAAATTGCGCCGAGGCCTTTTCAACGACAAATCAATCACTTTCTTGCTCTACTCGTTCCAAAGTTGAAACCTCCCGAAACTCGGGAACCGCCCCTGCATTCTGGATGAATGATATGGATTTGAACTCGTCTTGCCGAGATCTTTCCAACGATGGCTCAATCGCCTTCCTAGCCCTAGTAGTTCGAAAGATATAAATTGGTCTCCCTATCTTTTAGACCTCATCTATCTCTGGAACTGCTCCTGCTTTCTAGATAAATGGTACGGGTTTCAACTCGTCTTGCCGAGACCTCTCCGCCGATATCTCAACCACCTCTCTAGGTCTAGTAGTTTCTGAGCTGAAAGTTATCTACAGATGGACGAAGCGGGCGCAGGAGGCTTCACCACAGCATTAGCTGCTAAAGCCTAAAAGGTAAAAGCAGTTGTATAAAAACGAAAAAAATGGCACTGGCCGGGAATCGAATCCAGAACTCTAGTATAGCAATCCAACACGTTACTCACTAGACCAGCCAGTCACTGACTTTAGAACTCGTAGCAATGGTAGACGGCTTCCAGTGAACGCGGGAACGTGAGGAATAATGCTTCCCCGAGAACGACCTATTTTTTGCTGTGTATGCAAAATTTGATCAACAGTTAAACAGTGTGAGAAAATAATGACTTTAAAATACAAAACGACTGCATTTTTAAGCAAACTAGCAGTAAAATTAATTATATAATTGTTTTACATTCATTTAATGAATAAATCAGTGGACGTTTGTCGATTATCCAATTCTATCTACAAACCTCACTTTTCTCGTTCATTGGAAATTTTCCAGATGAATTATTTGCATTCATATTTATTATCCCGACAGAATAATAAATATTGATCTATATTTTGCTAACATTTAACTTGTAATATGATGTTTATGCGGATGATTTAATTGGCGTTGAAAATTCACGTTCGACTGAGCAGCGAAGTGAGCGAAGGTCAAATCTTGTATTGATTGGTGTGAAAATGATAAGCGTATTAATAAACCAAATTACTCTACTCAACATGTTAGCTAAATTCTCTAGTGATATGTACTATCTGTTTACTCAGAGAGAAAATCAATAGTTCCCCTCCGCTTCCTTCCTTCGCTTCTACTCCCACAGAAAGACTTTAAAAAGGATAATTATTGGTTCCACGCTCTAATCACATGTTCAGGTAGCTTCAAACATACAGTAAATTAACAAAAGCAAAGATAAGCCAATAAACCATGTCTTTGAAAAAATATTTCAGAGAAAATTTTAATTACTGTTTTCAATTTGAATTGAACAAGCTTCTAAAGCGCAGGCCATGATAGGGGAGGGGAAAGGATTCGGGAAGGTGTCGGCCAGAGCCTATGTTGAAGGTGCCATTCCAGCATTTGCCTGGTGTGGTGTGACTGAGGAGAAACCTCAGTCAGGATGGTCAGCCGTTGGGATCGAACCTGCGATCTTCCGAATGCTACTACGCCAACGATGTACCACTGAGATACGGTGGCTCTGTATATTACTATGTTAAAATAAAATAAAATAATTAATAATACGGTAATAACTCACATTACCTAAGTATTAACATAACTACTACTAATAAAATATCACTAGGAGCAGAAGCATGTCGGTCCAATACTAAGCCAATAACGATCGTGGTTGGTCATTCTCAGGGGTGGATTTCGGTTTTATTTCTTGACCTGGCCCACTGCTCCGAAGGGGTACATTTTTGGGCAGTATAATAGGTCATTACAGGATAATAATAATAATAAT
>JAGDQP010024173.1:0-28255 GCA_022664845.1 Lepisma saccharinum | reverse complement strand
TTCCCTCTCGGCTGCCTGTTGTCATTGGCATGCACAAAAATGACCAAATGATTGACATTACTGTTGGGTAAAGAACATCTGTCGCTGCAAACCTGAAACACTCCGCCAATAAGAAAATGGTCCTAACTTAAGAAAACTGCGCATCGTTTCTCAGCAAGGCAATTTCACCTTCCAGAAGAGAATACGCAGTTTCTCACATTCATGAACACAGTTCTGTACTAACTTACACTTCGAGTACAGATAGAACAAAACAGAGCAAACTATTTGAATAAAGTTCATGTCGAAAAATCATATTGCTGGAGATAAACACGCAAACAAAAGTGCTTACTTAACAATGTTACTAAAATGTTATTTAGAAGAAGTGGCATTAATAAACCCATATCTGATAAAATTCCACAGAAAAAAATGAAACTTTATTTATAATGAGTTGTAAAATTTAAAACAATGAAACAACTAACCTCTAAAGTAGGCATCTGACCCTCCAAAGACCCTTGAGGGCCAGTTATTACACATTCAGATTATTCATTTTGTTTCATTTCCTTATAGCTCTCTGAACACCCCACTCTCCATTCAGTTCCACCTTCCAAAACATCTACTTCTTGTTTAACAATTTCTGTTGATAAACTAATTTCCTTGTTGTTTAATTTTTCTTCAACTTGTTCTACGTTAGCCACTGTAATTGATTCATTTGAACTACAAGACTGTAAATAAAAAAAATCAATTAGAAAAAGAAAGCGTTTCAAAACATCACAGACAAAAACAAAAATTATGCATTAAACAAATTATAATCAACAATGGTAATCGGAAATGGAAAAACAAAAGTAGGAAAACAAAATATTGAGTAGTATAGAATTACAGTAAATTTATCAGCATCAAAATCAGTTAAGACAAGAAGTCAGGTATACCTTGGGGGAACATATACAAGAATCCAAAATGTTAATAACATTTTGTTATTTTCCTAAACTATACAAATATATCATAAATACATTTAGATTTTTTCTCGATGCTTTCCATTCGTCAACATCACTGATACTTGCGAGGAATATGAATCAATCTATAAATTTAATAAAGAACTCGATACGTTTTCGATAATTCTATATCTTTTGCCAGTGATATTTCTTCTTAAAATAATCTCATAATATAATAATTTGAATATCAAGAGTGAAAGCTTCTTTAGTTTACCAAACAAAATTACTTCAATTGAATTAGTTGCTAAGTTGTTTTTATGTTGAGAAGTTATAAATAATAAAAATACGACTTCCTAGTGAAATTGACAATTTTTAGAGTTTCTATATCAGATACCGATACTCCAGAAAAAAAAACTAGATACCGATATATTATAATTTATTAAAATGTAACGAGTTCTTTACAGGCAACCTAATCTCTCCATGATTCATCGACATTTGACAAGGTTCCCTTACGAATTCAAATCTGAAATAAACAATAGTAAAGCGTCTGGCAGGGAAATCTGACGATATTTCAAAATATACTAGAATGTTGTAATTTGTTACATATAAAAAATGTATTTTTACGTACAGGGAAATAACTGCAATTCGCGAATGATAGTGGAAAAATGAATGAAAAGATCTAGGTTTCAAAAAATCCCATCTAAATGATCACAAAGTCCAAATGACCTCAGAGTTTGATAGAATCAGAGTATCAAAGAAGTTAGCCCTTTTTCATAAAATGGAAAAAACGATGTCCAACATGCTTGAATAACCATCTGCCAAAATTCAACTCAATATTTAAATTTTACAGGCCAGGTCAACTGTTTGAATCAGATGTCACAAAAGACAAATCAGAGTATCGTGAAAACATGTTATCACTAAACAAAACACAATACTGTTTGTTTCCCTCCAAAGCCAAAGTAGAGCCTAGTGGCTTATTAAGATATGAGTGAATTAAGCAGTACGTGCTCAGCAGATGAAAGACACTTTTTAAATGCTTCTTTCAGGCTCACGCACTTATTCCATCGAACTTGTAAATTTTTGCGAACGTACTATCGTAAACTATCATTTTCATTCTCAAACGGAAAATTTTAATGAGGAAACTTAGCACTACACAGGAACTGACGGATACAATTACTAGGCAAATAGAACTAGTTACGGGATATACGGTCTAATGTGTTCTGCCGTCTAAAGAACGACTGAACTTGATCTTAATAGATTAAAAATGCTCGTGTTTCTAAACAAAACATATAACATTCCTTTCAGTTCTTACACTTTTGTGAATGTTAAAATGTTGATATTAATCGCTTTACTTTTATTCATTCATGAAGGTTTGTTTAATTTTAACAGTGTTTTCTACTGTCACGTATATAAAAAAATAGTTAACAAGGTAATGAAATAAAAAGTTACGGATAGGAAATTTATATATTTGAATTTTACTTCACTGGTATGAACACTTTTTTCCTATTGACTTAGATGTTTCAGCTTATTTTTGTATAATTCGAGGTTGCTGATTCCAAATATGATATTAGTTATTACGTATCACGTGAGAATATTTCACCATGTCGCAATGTTTAGTGACAAAAGTTTGAAATATGTGCTATATATTTTCTTAAGAAACATAAATTAATTCACTTACTACAACATTGATACTATACTAAATACATTATAAACGGTACTAGAAACTATTTATTTAATTATCTAACACAATAGGAAGTCTCATGTTCTAGAATAGTAAGTGTTATATTATGTTAGACGTCATATTATTAGGCAATTTTATTAGCTAATGCTAGTTTGTTAAATTGCTTTCACGAGCACATACACTCCGCGTCTAATTACAACACATACAAGATAATAATGATTACACAAGTGTTATTACATCCGTGTTACACAATATGGCTTGCTACTGAGGTAATATTTTTGTTTCTTTGATTTAGTGGAGTAGTTTTATCGGAAACATAACGCTCCAAGCATCCACATTGGAGCATGAGCCAGCATGATTTCATTCCACAGTCCCTGGCATCGCTGCTGCATGGTGGCCCGCTCATCTTATTCTCAACTATTCTTTGCACCAAGATTTGACAAAAACACACCCGGTGACTGTGGAGGAAGTGCAAATTGACACTCATGTTTACTCCTTACTTGTGAAAAACCACCAACAAATTTTCAACTAGAACCCTGTAGTTGTGCGCCCTGAAGTTTCCAAGGAAATTTGTAACAACATAAGAGAAGGCACAGCATTCTTCTTTATGGGGTTCATGGTATGTAAGAATTCTGCATCTTTCATTAGCAACCTTATTTGAAGCAAGCCCCATCCAGATTAAAACCTTGTTAAATACTGCTTTATTAATCCCAACTTGATATGCAGTGCGGGAGTAAAACTTTCTATGGATGTACAAGCTGTTCTTTCTGAATATTTTTCTGGACGATTTCAAAGCTTTTCCTGGCAGGCCACATTTTTCGTACTCAATGTTCATTCCTTGCGCGACTGTCCCATAGACACAAAAAGCATGGGTATTTTGTATTACCTGCTTGTTGACCGAGTAACATGGGAATGACTATCAGATATTCACACATAACCCAACTGTGGTTGCTATACTCCAGCTTATGAACAGATATTCATTGTTTCGTAGCATTCTTTCATATGTGCTGAGTGTCCAACAAGAATGGAACCTAACTTATTGCCATTGTGCAGCAAGACACATTTTATAATCCTTTTCGATATATAAATGAAGAACTTCCATTCTTCTGCTATGTACGTACATTACATAGATTTAATTATTCCTCTTACATCTATACAGTACACAAGTTCTCTGTTCCTGAAAAAAACATCTAAATAGTTGCTTCTCTCTGACCCAATACATTAAGGTTGTTCCAGGCGCTAACGTTTCTTTCCTTTAGCCTGGAACCTAGTATTTCTGCTAATGCCTTGGGTAAATCAAGACCACGAAGAAGTTCGTTTAATTCTGCTTTATTAAAAGGCTTGCACGAACTGCATTTATCATCTGTCATCATAAAAGCATTGTCATTACTGTCTATATTTGTGTCGATATACGAACCAAAATCACTGGAACTTGCAAACATGGTAAAAGTTTGCATGGGGATTTAATCTCAGTGAGGAACCGGCCTTCTAGCAAGGTAATGTTAGGATACTGAAGTGTATGTTTTTCTTGCTCATACCTGACACATTCACGATCCAAAAAAGTAGTCATTCGAATGATTTTGCTGCTATCGCTATATTATTGGAATTATACATTTTTTTTACCCTGAGACCATTATTCCAGATTTTCTACACAGGAACTGCAAACGATATATCTGTCCTTGGGTTTTTCATGGTAACCCAATTTCATTCAGAAATAAGCACTAACGTTTTCCTTAAAATATCTGTAATATTTGTTCTTTGCCTCGGGTTGCGAGAGACCTACAAATATAGCAAAAAATATCTGGGTCGTTAATGGACTTCCGACGAAACGATGCCATGTCCATTCAAATCGATGCAACGTAACAGATAGCACAATAATTCCAACGTGCCGCGTATGATTAAGTTTTGACAAGAAATAGAACAGATCATCACAGCAAACAGCAACACACACAAAATTTATGCAGAACTACAATAAATTTATGGTCACTAGCAAGAACTACAAGAAACCACGTGACTTTCAAACCAGTCATTTCTTAAACACAAATTATAGTTGATTTTCAAAAAAAGTAACCTTTAACTTTTTAGCATTCCGATATTTAAATTTGTAATATAAAATTTTGAAATAATAAAAAAAAAACATTTCAAATTTAATTGTATTTTTGAACACTTCATAATATGAAAAAATCCCGAAAATAATAATAATTACTTTGCAAGTTCAGAAATCTCGTGAACGCAATCGTAACTACGTTAAAATTATATACCTTATGCTATTACAGAACGTTCCATCTTGCGAAGAAACCTGACGTGACTAACCAAAACTGATATCATTTGTGGATTTAACACCCTCGAATTAGTAAAGAACAGCTATCACCCTGCAGTCAGCAATATGGCCCTAGACCTGTGAATTATTTATATTGTAGAACTGTAGAAATTATCGAGTATCCAATAAAGGAGTTTGTAAATAAGTATCGGTATCGAGCATCGAGAGATTTTCGTATCGACCGATTTCTAATTAAAATTATTGTTATTGCCAATAACTTTTCTATATGATTCTTCCCGTTATTATTAATGAAATGTACTGATTTAACCAACAGTTATTAAGAAGAACCTATTAATGAGAACGTGTTTCCTAGTGAGAGTTCATATGATCTGATGTATTTTAAAGGATTCAGCTTTAGAATATGTAAACTAACACACTATTACAACCTAACAAGCAACGTTTAAAATTAAAGCAGACATTCAACTTGAAAAAAGAAAATGTGGGCACAATAAAGGACAGCTACTGATTTCACTATGCCATTTTTTTATAATTTGATGAAGCATACTGCATATCTCAACTGCAAGTAACAGTTCTATAATATATTGGTACATGCACATTCTTCTTTAAAATGATGATGATGTCCAATGCCCGATATGTACGATAATTAACACTGAAACGGAATATAAGAAACTGCAATATAACGAAGTGCCTGAAGCAAGCACATATCTTGGAAATGTTTCACTTCAGAAATAAGAGCTTGGAAAGAGGAAATGAAATATTGCAAATGCCTATGCAGCATTTAGCTATTATATCTGGCTAAGAGTAGCGTCTATGAAACATCTCTACATAACATGAACTTTATAATTGGTAGTAAAGTTATTAGTCGCTTCCCTGGGAACAACTTTTGAAACAAAACAATACTGAGAGATTATGACAATTAAGGTACCAACAGGTTTAAAATTAAACATTTTCTACTTTATTAAATAGTAAATATAAATTTCGATCATAGTTTTTTTTTTAAAAAATGCTTTGAGCTATAACTTCCAATTTGATCTAGTATAATACTGGGTGAGTCAAATTGATGTTTCAAATATCGCTAATTTATCATTGGAACAGTAATGAGCTTTTCTTGCAAACATATATTTTTTTGGAATATAACCTCAAAAAGATTGTTCCTTTCTATTGCAGAGCCGTAGTTACGTAGACGTTCACCAGGAGGCAGTTTAGTCGAAGTGAGCAATATGGCTTCTACATTCAAGCGGAAAGCGCTCTGTGTGCCTGATTTTCATGCGACTAAATCTGTTGTGCAAGTTCAACGGCATTTCAGTGAAAAAATTAGGGTTGGCGTACCTTCTAATAAGTCAGTTACAAAATGGTATGGACAATTTGAAGAAATTGGTTGCCTTTGTACGGAAAAATCGACCAGCCGGCATTCAGTAGGAGAATAAAGTTGTGAAGCGTGTGCGCACTACCTACGCAAGGAGCCATCAAAAGTCAACTAGCCGTACAAGCCGAGAACTATGTATGCCAATGAAAACTGAAGAGTATATGGAAGACAATGGATTCTCAGATAAGTTACGTTTCAGCGACGAATCAACACTCCACATTTCAGGCAAAATGAACAGATCTAACGTATGGATTTGGGACACTGAGAAGCCACATGCTGTTGTGCAACATGAACGTGACTCTCCGAAATTGAATGTTATTTGTGCCATTTCCAAGAGCAAAATCTATGGACTTTTTTCTTTGAAGAAGATACCGTGACGGGTGCTACATACCTGTGAATGCTACAACAATGATTATCAAAACAGCTTGAGAAAGACAGTGTTGATTTTATCTTACAAGAAGGTGCACCAGCACATTTCCATCGTTATGTTCGTGAATACCTGAATAAGCGACTTCCTAAACGGTGGATTGGCTGTGTGGGGTGGGATATAAAGAATTCATGATTTGGCAGAAAGATCCGCAGACCTCACCCCAAGCGATCTCTTTATCTGGGTTTCATCAAAGATTGCGTATTTGTGCTGCCACTTGCTACAAATGTGATTGAATTGCGTCATCACTGCAGCTGTGGCAGATATCAACACTGATACGCTAGGAAGAATTTGTCAGGAACTTGATTATAAACTAGATGTGTGTCGTGTAACTCGTGGATCGCATATTGAACATTTATAATATGTTAGAAAATAACTTTTTCAATTTATCAATCAGTGTGTCTAATATCTGTTTACATACGTGTTATGAAAAGCTAAAAAAATAATTATTGAAATTGGGAGAAGAAAAACTGTAAAATATAGCGTATTTTCTCTTTGCTAGTGCCCATTTTCACGCTCGCTCACACAACACTGAGTCAACTCATCACAACTATCTGAACAGTGTTTGTAGTACGCAGTCTCATAGTTTGAACGCCATCTCGTTGAACAAGATCGGACTTATACAACGCGAGATACAGATCACTGAAGCCATCCATTGGCAAAATAATGGATTACTTTTTACTACACCAGATATTAACGTTCAAGTAATTGCTGAAGCATTGTTAAAATTTGTGTTCTTTGTTCCCGCAATGGGCACTATTTTGACAACTGGCATATTCGTTTCTTGCAAGTACAAAAGTCGTCATTCCATTCTGTCGCTTTCTGGAATTAAAAAAAGTTTGTCCATCTCTCTAAAGCTAGTAATTTTCTAACACAATAATGGCGCTTAGAGTCAAGCTGTATCGTTTACATTTCCTCGACGTTTCGTTATGGAAGACCGTTTCTTTACTATCATAACGATAACCGTAGGAGAGGTTATTTTATTCAAGGCATTTAGAAACTTTCAGTTCACGCCGTATGAATGATTATAAGAGAATTAGCGAAAGAAATTGGAAAAACTACCGACGAAATAAACGCACACGATTTTTTTCCACAACCAAAAACACATGAATTCGAGCCAAACCACCAGATGAGGCGCTCTACCGCATGGCGAACGCGCCAACACTGCTTACTTTATTATACATAGGAATATTCGCTAGTAAGATGTTCATATATTAGATTATAATTACTCTGATCATCTTCGTACACTAAAATCTGGGCACTCACCGGAAGTCTCATACCTCATTATTCAATTCACCTAAATAGCAATTTTGTAAAAGGAAACTGAGGAATTTGCGCGACTTCTTTCAATTTGTTCTCCTACATTTTCCTTTAACGGGTGACAAACTAAAAATTGTTAACACTTCAACGCAACCAAGACTACTGCAGGAAATATAAATATCTTAATACATACTATGTCTATTAGAAAAATAATAATGCAAATCAGGTATCCTAACACAAAGCTGAACAAGTAACTAACGTAGTTCTTGCCTGGAACGCAAAACATCCAGAAGTGGAAAAGGCACCCTCCTAGCCCATATCGGTGCAGGGGCTGCATAACAATTGAGGACACAGATGTCGTGATTCAGTAAAGAGGAAGTCCAGATCAATAGAAATATCGGGTGCGCAGAGCAAGTTAATAACACTATTGGCATGTCTTGCCGATATTATGCACAGAATCATGGGTTTGAAAATCCTGGCGAAGGGCCATATTGTAAGTTTATAAATAGTTCTTAATCTCACATATGAATCGATATAGTTGTTTTGAACAAAACAGGGGAACGTAGAAGTGAGGCAAAATTCGTAATTTGAATCGTATTATTTATTCATAAGGAAATTGATGAGTCTATATTAACCGTCAAATTACTGTGTAAGAGCTCAATGAGCAAAGAGATAATTCAAACAAACAAACAATGCCTACGTAACGCGGAAATAGTATCTATGAACACATGTAAGTTAAAGCGTTTGCATTCTATAATATTCATGTTAACTCAAAACCTGTGTAAAATATTTTCTGCAATTCCTCTTGCTGCTATCCTCTAGATCAACGATTTTATTTTGTCTTAATGGATTTAACACTCTATTCTACTTTATTCTTTACAACAGCAATCATAGTAATAAAGAGAAAAAATATATGAAATGTTAATTTTATACCAAAAGTTAAAAAACATTATTTTTTGCCCAAAAATTACGTCCCTGTCAAAGCGCTGGGTTGTTAAAAAAATTGATTTGATGCAACAAGTTACTACTTTTGGAACATTTAGAAATGTAATGGCGCGCGCATATAATATTTCATTTTACAATTTTCTTCGCAGTTGTTCCTAAAGAATCTACTAAAATCACAATAACATGTTCAAAACTTTTTTTATCTACAATATAACCTTTAAATTTAAGACCACTTTACTAGAAAAAGTAGTTTGGTATAAATGTAATGCTATTCCAAACGAATAATATTATACATACTTAAATATTTATAAAATATACACTTTTTGTTATGTTACAAATTTTGCAGAAAAACGCTTCAGTTACTTAAAATTTCGCTAAAAAGAAAACTTGGGTGATAGGTATATTAAATTTTACCACCTAAGTATTTACCTTGCTATAAGATTCCAAGTCGTCAGCATTTTCCTCCTTTACAGCTACGAAATGTAATTTGGGGTATGGGATGGCTAAAGATTCACCATGGTAAGAAGCCATAACTTCCGTTGATGTCAAATTCTTCAAGCGAAATAACACAAACAACGTCTTTGCTGAAGCTATCTGTGATTTCCAAAAGATACATTGATAACTTGTGATTGTGTTAAAGATAATAAATTGTCATTGTGATACATTCTTTTAAGACACAGTCATTAACATTACATTTTTAATTAGCATGACGAGCTAGAACCATCCTTCAAAATGCCAAATCTCAACAAGCATTTACATCTACTACTAGGATTCTTAAAGAAAATAAATCAAGGTTACAGTATACAGAGAAACACAGAAAATCCACCCACACATTTCAGTAAGATCCCCGTCATTTAACTATTATTGATTTAGATCAAGATATAAGATTAGCAACATAAAATACATGTTTCGTGAACACAAATATTAGTCAATAATTAATATAAAAACATAAAATATATCACAACTGATGGTTAATATGCTAACGTTAACGCTAGGTGTAAATGTCTACATCAAATTTACAAATAACAAATAATATATATAGAGAGATACGTTATAAGAAAAGTGGTAAATTTAATTCCATAACTAAAATTATAATTCAGGAGAGTAATAAGATCGCTCTGAATGCTTATCTTACTTAATTAACGATTATTGCAAAAGATTTTTCTGTTATATGTACAAAGCGGACAACTGGTAGAGTACCATTCATTTAATCTTTATATATTATTTAGGGAGTTCAATTAGAAATTGGGTTTAGAATTAGCAGGATGTAGGTGAAACGATTAAAGAATGCTTTTGCATTGTCGAAACCCACAAATGTTTAGTGTTTCACAAAAGTGAGTGCATTTTGGGGGACTACTTGCGCAGAATCAGCATTACCTTGGTAGATGTGTCTTTTAATGAAGTTCCGTATTTTGAAAGGTCCCCAACTGCTAAGTAACAATACAGCGTTCTCTGTACACCCTGTTGATAGCAAGTCTTCAACAAAACGCCCGGAAACTGCCTTCGTCGTTTTCCCACTGGTAATGACGCACACAGAGATTTTCCTGGTGAGCAAAATATGTTTGAACGTTTGAAAAATTGAAAGACTGAGAAGCCCTTATATAGGTTTTTAAATAACATGTATTTATTATCTTAAAACATGGTTCCTCACAGTGTTTATATTGCTTCAGAATGCTTGCATAATAGTGATCCGAATCATACATCTTTATTGTTTTCTTGCTTATATCTTGCGTATGCTTTGAATGAGGGGTATAAATATTTGAATGATACCATCTTGGTTAGTGAGTCATCGATTGCGCGCAGAATTGACTTTGTGCAAGATTATCATCTCGGTAGTGTTAAGTTAATAGTTGCCCAAAGTTTTAAAATACATCTAAAAATATTGTCAATCATAACCAATATTTTTTTTCTATTTTATTCAGTCCCTTGCCTATTTGTCTCACTAACAGAACATTAAAACATATGACGTACTTTGACTGTAAACAAGGAAAAGGTAAATATTGAAACAATGTAATGCCTTATCACCATTACTCTTTAACGTTGCGTTACAATAAGCTATTTAAAAATTAAAGGGGACAAAAAGCGACTAATATTGAACGAATTGAATCACCGGTTCTTATACGCAAGTAAAGTAGAGTTCACAAGGGACGATATAGATTCTCTAGAAAGTAACACCGATGTCTTAGTAGAAGCGTGGGATAAGATAGGTCTACAGGTAAACATAGATAACACAAAATACATGGTAACAAACCAAGAATCAGGAAACGGAGGAAATGAATAGAAGAATTAGGGATGGGTCATAGATAAAGTAAACAAATTTAAATATTGGTGAGCATACATAACAAACAAAAATAGGTCACGGAAGAAATAAATAACCCCTTTGTATCGGCAACTAATGTAGAGTCAGTCGAAATATTATAATATCGCGATTAACATAAACGAATTGAAATTGAATTTATACCTAACGGTTATTCTGCCGGTAGTACTTTACTGTCGCGAAAGTTGGAATTCGACCCTAGCACATTAACATAAATTATGAGTGTTTCAAAATGAGGTCTTGGAAAAGATATACGGGCAGAACTGAGACGAAATGACTTGGGAATAGAGGAGACTGCATAGTAAAGAACTTCACGGAATTCACAATCCAACTGATATTATAGGGATAATCAAATCGGAACTACTAAGGAGGGCAGGTCATGTAGCTCGAAAGGGGGAGAAACAAAAATTATATTTCATCACAGTTGGTACGATGGATAGAAATAAACTGTTGATAAGACGGACACAACTTGGGAGAAATATTATTAGAATTAAACTTCGAGAAATCGGTGTCGGTGATGATACCTTGCTTGATGTATCCCAGTTTAGAATCAAATGGCGAACGTTTGTTACTGCGACGATGAAGTTGCGAGCTCCATTAGCCACATAGTTATTATGTTCAGGGAAGGTAAATATTAAAAAAGCCAATTATCAGTCAATATCTTGTCACAACCTTGCCGTTAGCGAGAAAGCCAAATACCCAACATGTAGTTCAGTATTTACTAAGGTTACCTAGTAACATATTTATTTTTCCGTTATTTTTACTATAGATCAACATTTCATGCAACGGACCTATTTAATTTTTTAAAAAGTTATTGATAAAATCTTCAGTGATTTCTAGAAAGATCCTGTTCACAAAGCAAACATAGTAACACAAGATGAACGCGACACGTTTGAGAGAAGTTCTTTCGAAAGCCAAAGCCTAGCGAGGGGACAATGTGCCTCCTTCTCGTAGTTGCGAAAGCGATAAATGACTTCACTTTGCCTCGCAAAAGCGGAGCGAAACCGAAACACGACATATATCTGGACTCTTGTCAAACACTACCTACCCAAATAGTCTATTTCAGCAAGTTTATAGTTAATGATGTGATACATAAACGTATTTCCAACGTAGAAGTTATATTATCAATTAATAATATGATTTTGTATCGCAAATATTAAACACTCCTTTCACGGGGAATATTCTAAAAGTATACGCTTGTTGAAATAAATTTATTGGGTACACATTTTATGTGATTTGTAGAACTGACACATTTGTTTTTTTTATCGTTCTTTGATATATTAAATCCTTTGTGACGATGTTACCATAATTTTGGACGTATAAAATTCTGAAAATAAGCACTTGCGAATATAATGCCTTCATGGTAATTCTTAGGATGTAGGTCTTTACTTTCTTCAAAAATATGAACGATATCGGACGGACTGTAGCCAGGTACTTACTTCGTTAATGAGACAAATGAAGTAGTCAGTGCAATAATATTGTCAAAAAAGTGAATTGAAAAAACAACTCTTTTCGACATGTATACGAGTATTAAATATACAATACTAATAAACTACATTTAAAACAACAAATATTTTAAAGTCAAATTAGGCCTGATGAAGGAGGACACTCCTACGTGTTATTGTCCGATCAAGAGCTTTGGAGAATCTTTCGGAAACGGACAAGCCTATTGCAATTACATTGAACATCATCATATTGATTAATATCCTAACATGCTAAGAGCATTAATATTTGACTTTAATATCGTTTTTATATTAACAACGCTTTAACCGAAACACAATCTAGGTTCATAAGAGAATTAATTTGTTGATTTACAAATTTTCAGTGATTTAAAAAGAAAAAAACGACGGTACTCAAATACATTGTGTGGAATAAAATACTGTTTACGTAGTAAGAAATAAATGGTTACTTCAGCAACTTATCTAATTAACATATTTATTTTAATAAAGGTCTATTTAATCCTGTTTTTGGAGCACTCTGAAAGAGTTTATTTTTGCCGGAGATCCGAATGAGGAGTTTACATCGAAAATATTTTACCCCAGGGACATCCACAAACCATCTGTTAATATTTTTTGCATGTTTTAAATGTGTTGAGTTATTAGCTCTACGATCTCTCATAAAAGGTAGAGATTCAAGAAGTTGCCTTCTGTCCATGTCTGAGCATTGCCGATGTCATTTATCTTTAGTTTCAGGGTGGGTAATGATGAACCTGCTTCCCTTCAGCATGATATTTTTGTTCGTGGCTATTTTCCTGTATTCTTTGTAGATCACTCTACTAACTGGAAGGCAGCAGTACTCGTTTTGGTGCTAACCGTAATATTCTCAATACCCAACGTATCTGGGAATTTAGTCCCGACATTTCAATATGGAACTCCGTAACGGAATTACTACGACAATCATTAACTTCGCTAATGGATTACAATATTCGTAGTCATGAAAAAGGAAACGGATTCATTCGTCAAGCAGAGCTCTGCCGAAAATGGAATCCATTTGACAATTTTAGCTCTAACTCCCAAATTTCTATACATAAAACTAAGAAAATCAAGTATTAACAAGCAATTACTTGATGAAAAAAAAGAGTATATACACTAGCACACAAGTTTGAATAAATTAAAACACGTAAACCAAATTATGAATAATAGAAACGATTGAAGTCAATAGTGTGTTGTTCTTATCATTATCTGATGAAAGTATTTTCTGTTGGAGCTTCTTGGAATGCTTGGTTCACCCGCGATTCATACCCTACTGAGGGATTTTTTTCTTTCACAAAACAAAAAAGTACCGTAACAAGATTACATTAATCATGTTAAAACTTAACCTTCACTTCATGGATGAAAAAGCTAACAAAAGGGGGATATAATAATCCCGCTGAATTTCTACATATACAGAAAAAAAATCTCAGAAGGGAACCTTACGAACCAAGTTCCGGAAATTTTCGCCAGACTGGTTCCAAAAACGAGGGGACAGGGTAGGAAATCAGAATGTGAGATTTTTTCGGAGCAGGAGTTGAGAGACAGGAGAACGTGTTAAGGGTGAACTGGTGCTTCGGTACAGTAAAACTGTATGCGTATTCTTTTGCCAGTTTCTCGTAAACGAAAGCAGAGAAGGAAGTGTAACTTACCATGATTATAGGTAATGCTGATTTATACTAGAAGCGACTAGTGTGAAGCAACGTCATTGTTGCCAGCTGTATACATTCGTACTGTTGCCATAATATTAAAAGCTCAAAAATATCGTTGAATGCATGGACTATAACGATGAAGTAAACATCATTTACTGACAAAGTCTAGTTTTTTCTTGTGCTGGGTACTACTTCGCCAATACTATTTTGATTTCAGTGGTAATAAGCGAAATCACCAGGAATCCTGAAATAGTCATAAAAAAATTCGGGTTAATTGCAATTTATATGCAGACTGTCAGTGAGTGGATGATTCAGACAAAACGTGTTGTTACAATGAACACATATCATGAATGAAAAAATGCTGCACTGATCTGATGAACAAACTTCAGAGCCAACAGTGTCACAGCAGTACTGCATCGGCGTCCCGAATGATTCCGGTTCTTCGCCCAGATAACCTGACTTGTACCTTACATACGCGATTATGTTTCGAAATATTGGGGAAGAAAAATGATAATGAGTGAAATATTGGAGACGGAGGAGGTTGTCTCGATTTTGAACTCCTCGATGGCTATAATGGGATCAGTCACGAACTGAACAAATGCTTTATACGGGCGGAAGAAATAGACATCCAGTGGCTGAATGATTCCTTTGCATCCTGGAGGAATCAAACGCCATTCAAATTCACTAATGTTTCTGGAATTGTTGATCTGATTAACACTTCATCCGTATTGGCTGACTACGAATCAAGAATTAATACCATTGGTTATTCGTATAAAGTAGACACATTTGGCCAGAATACATTGGTCAGCATTATCTTCTGATCTTTTTTCATGTTAGCAGACCCAGAAGCATAGGACAATATTTGATCGATCAGCTGGTTTGCTTTGAGGAAATTTCCGGCTTGATTCTGCACAAACCATGTACATCGGCGAATGCAGATCTCCGTCCATTGAGATTATAGGCATTATCATGTATGAGTGCGTCGTTGCCGACGATCCTACAGTTGCATATACTCGTGTAATGCCCATTGGTCGATGTGTTCGTTCTGAATGAATTTCGTTCTCGAAACGACTTTGATCTGTGTTCAGGATCTGTTTTGGAGTCAAATGTCGTTCGATGAACAGGTATTTCATTTTTTTGACAAATTCATCTGATTTCCACTGTATATCCTCCTCTTTTGAAGCGCAGGTCTTTCACAATTTATGAGTAATTGATCTCGAGAAGATCCTGCTCCTTTTCTTAAACTTGTAAATACATTAATCTGATGCCTTGAAGTTCAGTTTATCATCTGGATCAACCTGACGTTTGACTTGCAATGACGACTCTGATTGTTCTATCGTGTATTACGGCATTATGTGCAGACATTTCTTTGAAGTGCTCAAACACTCTGGCGTTTATTGTACTCATCTTCACGTGCGACGTCATCTTTTCTCGCGATCGTTCATAGTTCTGCAGCGCGCCAATCGATTTGATATTTGAAAACTTGGATCGAAGAGATTCCAGAAATCTTCTCTTTCTTCCAACTGTGCTTGTCCAGTACTGGAATGTCCGTTCTTTGTATTTATCTGACAGTTCTCTGAGTCCTTTCTTCTATCTTTACGGTGCCGCAACATACAATGAGCTACTGCCTTGAGATGACGGTGTTTCTTCTTCATCCAGTCACTTCCGGAACATGTTGCGTTGATATGGCTTCCCCACCGTATCCCGACCTGAGTCTCAGTTGCCTAAAGGCCTTAAAATTAAATGCAAATTCAATTTACTAGTGATTCAGCAGCACACCCGTGGATTAGTGCTCAAAACATCAAGCTACTAACGCCGAGTGCGGAAAGTTCCCACGTTCGAACAGCACAGCAGACGATGGAAAAAATTACTGTTGGAAAGTTAATATATCATGATGAAAGCAACGGACAAAATGCAGGTAGATGTGTTTACAAATAGACAGCAACGTTGCTCTGTTTTAGCCAACTGAATCACTTTCTTTATCGTCAACTTTTTTTTCAATCTGTTTCTTCTCAACCATTACCGGTATTACATGTCGAATAAACAGTTAGTTGAATAGGTGGACATTTTGCTACAATTACAACGAAAACTTACGTTTCCGTACTAACGTTTAATGCTACTCGGGAACTGCTTCAGTGTTGTACGTAAGTACAGTACTTACAATCTCCATACTAAATCGCACATATTGCAATTTTGAGGTCAGGCAGCAATCAATATTCCTCGAAAAATGCTAGCAAGACACTTTGTACTAAAAATGTTATAGCATCTTCTCAAGCATCGAAAAACCTACAGGATTTTCTGTTTGGCACGACAAGATTTCAATCATAAGAAAAATACTACGATCTAGTATCTTACAAGTCTTAAGACTGGTTTTCATGAAAGCTTGCGATTTGGTGAGTAGTCAATTGAAACACGGGTTTCATTGCGTGTTTTATTGTAAGGTAAGTGTGACACGTGTTTCAATTGGCTATTCACCCAAATCGCACACAAAGCAAGCAACGCAAGCTTTCAAGTAAATCAGCCTTTACAAGAATTTCATTTCAATAAAATATTATCAAACAGTCCTAACGAAAAATTGCGTTGGGATTAATGTTTTGTAACGTTTATAATTTATCTTATCACAAAGTAAAGGACATCTAATTATAAATCTTAGGCGCCATATAGTATATACTTGACATTCTGTTAATATTTCGAATTAAAAGTTAATATCCCCTTAGAAACATAAAAATCTGTCAAAGAACTTACTGAAGGTCATAATAATAATCCGCAAAGACAGAATTAACACGCATACACAAATAATGGCAGAGAGTGTGTTGGAAGAAATAATGAGTCAGAAAGAAAAATAAAAAGAAGAGGAAAAATCAAAGTCGAGAAGAGAAAGAGATAAAGCTAAATGAAGAACATTTAAATTAGATTAATTTGCTATTATGCCACAGTACGAACAATGTTTACTTTGTGTTTCTAGCTAGCAATGCTATAATTTTGCTTTCTGTTTCTAGCTAGTTTAAGTTATCGTTTTAGTCAAAAGCACCGTGGAAATCGAACCCGAGTGCCCCAAAACAAGTTTAAGACAGAACCACTGGACCACGCACTACACTTGCAAAAACATGCTGAACACATGTTACAGTCTTTCTGTGTTAAATAAATCCAAGAAAAGTGTGCGCTTCATGTCAATGACTTGTTAATATTTCTGCTGTTAGCACACAAAACTTTTACTTTTCATCTTACCAATACTCGTCAATCATCATTTTATTCTGTTTCTACAAGTTACTTTCCCAACGAAGCAGTGCTGTGTTTTAAATTAATTTGGATTGAGATGTTTGAGAATAGAAATTGCTATCGATTCTTCACCTTTGCCTTGTAATTAGATCATTGGCGCGAACAATGTTAGGCTTGCTTGTATACTTTGAAGCCTGACTATGTTCCATTTGACTGGCGTGCCATTCATAATAAAGCCCATTAAGTACGTTTAAGGATTAATTTAAACTGCGGAACAATCGTCTTTGCTTCTGTGAATTCTGTACACAAACATATACGTTAAAATATAGTCACTCACAGATGTGTAGACAAATTAATTCCGAAATATTCATAATGAAAATGATTGAAGTGAAATTTAACAAATAATATCATCTTATGCCGTAACTTCGTCAAAAACGAAGCATTGTTTAAAAACATGCTTACTTTCAAACATGAATATTTCTCAAAATATTAAACAATTTGATGAAATAATTACAATAATATAAATCAGCTTTATATGAATCTATACAATCATTTCAGCACATAAGCAAATATCTTTAAAATATAACATCTGCGATGTGTTGAGTGTTGACAGAATGTTGGTATATTATATGTGAACACTAAATACAAATTAAATCTCTAATAACAATAAATAAGTGTGTGTAGTATATTCGTCTGTAACTGTTAGTCATACTAAGGTTACTTCTCAGTATTTTCATTACATCATGGGATTTACGTTTTTGAAATATATTCAGAGCTGGACAATATTAATTTGTGTCTAAACGAATAATATGCAAACTCGGATCATGGTTCAAGACAGCAAGTTTAAGATCCCCAAAAGCGAGATAGATGAGTCACTTTAAGATACTAATATGTGTGTTAGTAAGAAAATCATAGTTTATTTCTATAGGTTCCCAGTGCAATTATATAACATGTTTTTCGTATGGAAGCGGTGAAGCTTTGATCACTCTATCTTTCCCTCTTTCTGTATAATCTCCCTCTGTTTCTCTCTCTTATAATATCCCCTTTATGACTATGATACTAGGATCCATCATCTCATTCCTTTCTTGTGGTTTTAGATTTATTCGCTGCGTATATTTTATGCCATTAGATTAAAAAAAATCCTCCACTTTATTTGTACCAATTTACGCATACATCGAGCAATTATGTGCAGAAGCTCATGGCTACTTTAACTTTCACATCAGATAACATGACTTTATGGGCAGTAACTTTACTTTTAGAGGTAAGAAGGAGGGGAAGAATGGAATAAATATTTTCCCGGAAGTGAGACCTACTTACGGACCAGGGTCCGACTTTGGTCACGATTCCCCCTACTGCATATTTGGCATTAAAAGACAATCTTATATGTTTCACTTTCCTGTGCAAATTGTCAGGGGAAATGCTAATAATGTTAGATGATTGAAATGAATACCCTTACACAAATTATACAACAAATAGTGTATATTTCTCTGTATAACTGTTATCATCTACTACAGGAATAAAGTGCATATACATACTGTCCACAAATTCGTGCGTAAATTTAATTGTTCCTGAACTCAGAAATGGAAAAAAAGCTATGACAACTAAATTTGCATAGAGTTTAAATGAAGTTCCAAAATTTAATTTCAGAGCAAAACGGGGTTAAAATAAAACGAATTAATGAGATTCAAGGTCAAAGGTCAGAATGATATTTTTTTCCGTATGGGATTTCAATGTTCAATGCTGGACTCATGTACCATTATTTTGAATTTTTATCTCCGGTAGCGCAATTGGTATATGTGCATAACTTCTAAAGATAAGTAATGTGCTAATGAAAAACGTGTTCAACTGTGATTTTGTGACCTCTATAAGATCACTTGTGGCATTTGCGAGATTAGAACTCCTTTCAACAACTTATCGCACAAGATTAATCCTATTGATAAAGGCGACAGTGAATACACAAATAAAGGATCACAAATGTCACAAATGCCACAAAAAAGTAAATGTCACTTAGCTTAAGTGTCATATTTTAGACAGTGACATTTACCAAGAATTCGACTTTTAAAACAAAAAATATAGTTCTTATAAGATTTAAAATTAAAATTGGCATGTAACTTACTACAATACGCCGTGACTTTGAGTAGGTCATCTGTGACATGTTATGTATTAGTTCCGTTTTCAGCAGCTAATGCTACACGGGTAATTTTATCAATGAAGGTGAGCACGAACACACAAATGAAGGACCGACTGAAGGTTTCTTTTAGCAAAATTGAAAGGTCAGGAATGTCACAAGAGTTCAAAGATCACGAAAGTTAAATGTCGTATTTCAGACAATGACGACTCTTAAAGCATTTGAATTTTGAAACAATTAATTGGCTTTTTAATATGATTAAAATGAAAAATTACATGTGAGTTACGGTAATGCAAAACTTGACCCCATGACCTTCAGTAAGTTCTTTGACATTATAGGTATTAGCGTCGTTTTCAACAGCTATTAATTCTATCAAGGGAGATGTGTACAAACACACAAGTAAAAGACCGACTTTAGGTTTCTTGTCAGCAGAATTGAAAGTTAAGAAATGTCAATGGAGGTCAAAGGTCACGAAGCTTATGTGTCGTATTTCGGACAATACCGACTATCAAAGAAATATAATTTTGAAAGAAATAATTGAGTTTGTATAATATTTAAAATTAAAGATGGCATGCGAATTACTTTAACTTGACCCGTGACCATAGCAGGGGGGAATGAGTGTCTGTGACCTTCTAGCGATTATCGTTCTTTACAACAGCATTCTGCATAAAAATTATCACAATGATGGCACATCTCATGGAACATACTCATCAAGGTGAAATATTAGATGATGCGATGTTAGAAACACTGAATTAACAGTGAGTTCGTAAGAGTTTTGAACTATCAGTGACATGCACTAGAAACATTGTAAACTGAATCCCCTAGGAGGCCATTACCTGGGTAATTCCAACTTTCTCAAAGCTTCATCAGAGGCGTCTAGCGTTATTTACTCATTTGCATATCTACTTATTACACAGAAACATTTGAAATATTACCTTACCTGTATAGCATATCCTGTCTGCTTGTTTGACTCTAAGTCCTCGCTTCGTATTCATTTGTTCAACGTGATGTTCCTGATGTGCTTTGCATAAATTAAGGTTGTGTATGAATGTCTTTGTGATTTTTTTCAAGTGTGCCTGGTTTTATCTGTTCAACGCAACGCTCTATCGATCGTCGAAGCTCTGCAAGTTTGGTGAATTATTCCGGTAAATCACTTGTTTAAGAAAACCCCACAGACGAAAAATGCATGGAGTTAGATCGTGACTTCTTGCTGGGTACTCTATTTCAATCCCCATATTTAACAAACGGTTTCCAAGCATCTATCTCTCAAAATTCCAAGTATTGGCCTAGTGCGATGTGCTGTAGCCTCATTCTGTTGGAACCACAATTCATTGTTCGGGTAAAGATTTAAGCGTTCAAGTTCAGGGAAAAGAAATCCACGCAACATATTCTGGTATGTAATTTTATTTACGTTTTATTCAAAGAGTAAAGGCCCAATTGCGCAATTTGCTGTTAGTCATCCATACCATAATACAACTTTGGTCCGTAGAACGTTTAATTATTTCAAATGGTGGACTTAGGCTCCAGATGCGTGCATGGGATGAAGACACGGTTCCATTTAAGAAGACTTAGCTTCATCTGATATTACAATTTGAAATAGAGTCATAGGGTTTTTATCCAATTTGTATGTAAACCAGTTACAAAATAACATTCTGGCACCTAAACCTGATTCTTAAAATTTGTGTACAATTTGCATTTTGTACTCCCTAACCTCAAGCACACGTAAAATCCTATTCATCGAACTTCTTGTTACGTTGAGTGTAACATTTCGACGTCGTATAGATTTCTTTTATGAACTAAGCACAGAACGAACCACTTTGAGTTTATTTGCGTCGGCAGAGACAGTTGCTTTTCAACCGGCTTGCCGTTGTCGGCATAAAGGTACTGCTTATTGAAATAGTTATTTCGAAACTGTTCGTAGAGACGAATAAGTTGTGTTTTGCTTATTTTCAAACCCCACTGTACAAACGCCTTTCTCCGTGTTTGTGTGACCCATGTCCCAATCAGAACACACCACTCTAGTAAATCTGGAAGCTGTTCCTTTTTAAGAGTATCCATTCCGGAAATACGATACACACTTACAAACATATATGAGTATAGCAAAAATAAAAGGAACTCAACAGTTCTTGTTCTTAGATGAATCACAGTTAACACAAATTTACTGACGCATTTAAGATACAAGATCAAGACTCAAAGGCCTCACTGTCTCTCTTCCACTAGAATATTTGTTCAAAAATCACACTTGTAAATGACAGAGAGTGATTTTTTTCGTGTGCCCAAAAACGCAAACAGAAGATGTTTATGCCTCAAAGTCATGAACATACTGTAAACAAACTATAACCGATCATTCCCTTCTAAATATGGGGAAGGAACTTCTTTCCCGTTGAGTTTCTTTGCCTCTTCCCAATTCCCAATAAAAAGCATCCATGAAATAATTACGTGCACACATTAAAAAGAAAGAAAGAGCCTTTTCAAACGACAACAATAACTTCATTCGAAGACAGTTTTATTGTTAAATGGATAAATATCAATACTCACTTAAAGGCATGGGACAAACAAGGGACAAGCATGGGCGATATGTTTGTGGTGGTTTGTCTTAGTAGATAACAGTTTTAACGGAATTTGACTAACTCCAGCCATTCATCAAGCTTCTCAGCTGCATAATACACTACTCTTAAATATTACTGACTTCTCCGAAGCTAAAAACGTTTCTACCTCAGTGTATGAACATAATGAACAATTATAAGCCTTCCACTGTTCACAATTTCTACAGAAATGGCTGTTATTCTACGAAGATCGTGCGCAATCAAATAAAGCCACAATTTCCTTTCTCATTCTGCAATGCTATTCTTATTTTAAACATTATATCAACGTATGAAACGTTGCATTGATTCATAGTAGTCAATACCCGGACCCTGAAAAGAAAATTTAGCTTTCTGACTTTTGACCTACTATGTATTTACGACCTTTCTATTTTGCTGAAAACAAACCTTCATTCGGTCCATTCTTTGTGTATTCTTGGTCATCTTCTTTGACAAAATTAACATTCTACCATAATCTGTTGCAAGGAGCGTAAATTCTCTAAATGGTAAAAGATGACCTACTGAGGGTCACGGGGTTAAGTTTTAGTTTCTGGTAAGTCGAACGTCATTTTTAATTTTAAATCTTATACATATTCATTTAATTGTTTATAAATTTAAATGCTTTGATAATCGTCATTATCTGAAATAAAACATTTAATCTTCGTGACCTTTGAGCTTTTGTGAAATTTCGGACCTTTCAATGTTGCTGAAAACAAACTTTAAGTCGGCCCTTTATTTATGTGTTTGTGCTTATATTATTGTATATAATTAATCTTGTACCGTTAGCTGTTGAAAAGAGCGCTAATACATAAAAGATCACAGATTAGCTACTGAAGGTCATGGGGTCAAGTTTTGGATTCTCGTAAGTCACATGCCATTTTTAATTTTAAAATTTTTAAGGTCTAAAATTTATTGTTTCAAAAGTAGAATTCTTTGATAGTCGTCATTGTCTAAATTATGACACTTAAGCTACGTGACCATTGACCTCTTGTGACATCCCTAACCTTTCAATTTTGCTGAAATGAAATATTCGGACGATCCTTTATTTGCGTATTCGTTCTAACCATTATCGATAGAATTAATCTTTTGCGATAAGTTTGTTGAAAGGAGCTCTAATCTCGCAAAAGTAACAGATGGCCTTCTAGAAGTCACAAGATCACAGTTGACTATATTTGTCATTAGCACATTACTTATCATTAGTAGTTATGAGTATATACCATGTTTTGCTACCAGATATTCACAATAATGGCATATAAGGCCACAATTTAACATTAACATCCCATAAGAAAAAAAAATCTCATTTTGTCCTTTGACGTTGTATCTCATCAGTTCTTGTAGCCGTAATCTGGTTTTGCTCTTAACAAAATTTTGGAACTGTTTAAACTCCCTCCAAATTTGGTTGTGATAGCTCTTCCCTTTTCTGTGTAGTGAAACAATGACATTGACGCACGAATTTTGGGACAGTCTTTATACTAAAATTCCAAACTTAGAGGTGAATAAAGTAGACGCCAGATACAGTTGTCTTATATTTAGCGATAGTAGTAATTTATTTAACAATGTAAGTCCCATGCTGTAATGAGAATACTGCCAAATCATCTCAGTATGACAAAGATTTTCAGACAAATACATTGCACATATTTATGTATAGCAATGAAACCTTTAACTTAATTTATTTTTAACATATAATACATGGACTTTCTGTCAACGCACACTACCTCTGAGATGTTATTCTTTTAACATAATAATTATATATGCCCTTAAATGATTGTATGAATATATGTACAATTGATTTTTGTTTATGTAATTATATTATACATTATTCAGGCATTGAGGTATATCGCATTACATACGAAAAGTTCGTCACAAACGGGGATCGTATTCAAGATGAGAAATACCGCGCCCCACCAAGGAAGTAAGATGAATACCTCTGCCGAGCTCCTTCTGAAAAAACTATATCTGAACTTCCAAGAAAATGACATTCAAATACTGTTGTATATTTCTCCGTCCATTTTTTGTCCATTTCATTCTACTATCGATGCTACAACTATGTTCCTTGTCACTATTTTCATTGGGAAAGTTTGTTTACGTATGGAAACGTCGGTTATATAATCAGCACATGCTCAATCTTTGCACACTTTCAAAATGATTTATCATTAAGATCAGATATGTTAACTCTCAAGCAAAATGAGTAAGAAACTAAAAACTGGGGGATAGAGTCTGTCGTTTAGAAGGTGTAATGCCTGTTTTCTATGTTTTAACGTTTTTGCTGAAACTCTGGAACATGTTTTTCTTAGTTTCGCAGCAAGCTCTGGTATTTCCATCCTTTCTGTGTAGTAACTCTCCCGCGTTTGAACGTTTCTAGGTTGGCATGTCTGCATTACGTATTTCAATGAATGTTGTTTTTTCTCCACCTAATACCATTTCAACATGTATTATTGCAGTTAAAAAAATAAAATAATATTTGTATTTTTTTCCCAATTATGGAGTTTCACCCAACCCTTGAGAGTCAAAACTAACAAACTTGGTTTACTATTGACGAAAATATACGATGTCGAATTTAGAGAATTTTCAGCTCAAACGGTCATAATTAATGAGCTCATCATTCTTTTTGGAATAGGCTATATCTGTTTGTGAGCTCAGGTACTTCTAGCTAGTTGTTGCCCGCAGCTGCACTCGACTCGCAAGCCGTAAGTACGCGAAAGCACGATCAAAACTGAATTCGGGAATTTTCCCAATCGAAAAAAAATATATAGTATATTCGAAATACTGTTTTCGGCTGCATTTGTTGAGCGGAAATCATATTTGTGCAATTGAAATCTGTAACTGCAGAAAACAATCGTTTGTCAAATGTTACGGTAAGGAATTACCTGAAAATATTGTACGTGATGGTAATGGTGAAGTTACAATCGAAGCTCTCTGGTGTATAAATTACCTATTTCGATTGATGTCCCAGAGTCTTAATTATTATAGCATACACTGTTTCAAGTGAAATACAGATGATTTTATAGTAGAGAGACTTGTTGAATATAGTACAATAGTGGATATACACCATATGTCCTTTAAACGCTTGAGATACCATGTTTACAATTGAAAGGAAAAAAATATTTTTTAATATAAAGCGCTTTTTCCCCGGCGATTTCAGATTGTCTAACCTTAATATCCAAGTGAAACCAAACGTCACTCAGCCGCTGCTATTGGCCATGAACTTGAACGGAACGATAACGAGAGTGAGAAAGTGCCAGATGTTAACACACGAAATGTTCCTACTTTGGAAGAGAGTTTCCGTCAACCCTGTGACTCAGCGATTTACTCATTTGATAAACAGACAGATGGCGGTGTAGAGGAAGGAGTGACAGTTGTTACTGCTGCTGAGTGTGAAGGTCAAAATGTCACACAAAAATCGTCGAATCTTCGGAGTTTGTGGGTGGTAAAACCAATGCAACACCTATATATGATGAGTCGTTGGAGAATAGTGAACAAGAAAATAACTTACCTAATGAGAGAGAGAATAGTGTATTTTAATGTGGCAAGGGAGCCAGTTAAGGAGCAGTCTTTGTATCCCGAAGAATCTACAAGTCATTGCCTGAATGAGAAGGTATGTTTACTGATGACAACAGGGTAACCATTCATCAAGAACACGAGGTGTCGACTGATGACGAAAGTCGAGGTAACAAAGTAGTGGAGCCCTTCCGCAATGCAAGGTTTGAGAAATTGCTAGAGGTAAGTGACAAACATATTTTTCTATAAAATGGAGCAGAAATGAAAACAATACAATTGCTTTTTAAATTTGTATCGAGTTAGATAAGTCATCGCCTACGCCTACGGGGTTTTTGATGTGTGTTTTTGTGGAGATTACTAGACTCTTAAACTTCTAATATTGTTTCTTGTTATCTGCGATCGTATAAAGCAATGAGGAGCCATAATTAAGAATATTGTGTACCTAAAGTTGCTGGTGTGTAGAGGTATGTCGTATTAACATATGATGATTTATATTGTAAAAATTGTTATCACCTTTATTCTGGTTACAAAAAGTTTATTTGGCTCTCTCCACAGACTACTTAGGAAGGGGACTTGACCGATGGCACCATTTAATATTAAAATTGATTCAATTAATATATGTAAACGATAGAGCAGGCACAAATGTGAGACCTTTAATCAAAATCTACGAGAAAAACATCATTCATGTCTTAGATCTTCAAGAAATTCATTTTCCTGATTTGATTATAAGGGACTATACTTACATTGAAAATTATAACCTCATAGACAAAGTGGGTATAAGTTTTCTGCTTTGAAAATGTACTGATTACGAAGATATTTTGAAAATGCCACTGAATGAATTTAGGTTGTTAAAGTGGCTGTATTTTTATATTTAATGTTTATCTTCCAAATGGAACGATTAACGCACAGGAGAGAACCGCGTTGTATTTCATTCTACAGGTTTACCTTTACAAACTATACCTATCAAAAACTATATAATGTTAGTTGATTTAAATTCAATCTACGAGCGTTTTGTGTCGACATCCCTAAATAATTGTAGTTTATCTTTAAAAAAAAATATAAACTTATTTCATTTTTATTGAAATGTGGACACATTTATACCCAAACAGTCTTCTCTGTTCTCACATTCGGTACAAATCACAGAGTAAATTAGATTATATTTTAGTCAGTGAAGATATGATACACTTTCTTTCAATAATCATGTTACCAAGCTCGACATTTCAGATCACTCCCTTACCAAATTAACATGCTTTAATTTGGTAAGGGAATTACCCCTACATCTACGATGGTCCTATAAAATACAACTGATTGTGGACCAGAATGCCATACGTTTATGTGAAGAGAAAAATGTATTTTCGCTTTGAGCGTAAAGCATTTGCTAATGTCTCTATGTTGATAGGGAAAACGGGGTTTTTACCAAGAGTTCTTAAAAAAATTTAAATAAACAAACTACGTGTGAACTTTTTGGATGCACAAATTACTTAAATATATTGTTATTAAGTTATTACCAGGCCTGATTAAGGGGATGTCTTACAGCTGAATGGGTTGGCATTTCTCCTATCCTTTAACACTTGTTTCTTATTTTTTAAATATCTTAACAATGGCTGTGCAGAAAATTTTGCAATTTGACAGAGGAGAAGTTTGTGTAATTCCAAAACGAATCGTGGTTACACATTTTTTGTTACTAATTCCGAAGATAAGATAATCTCATCTCTGCTCAGATAAGATAATCTCATCAAATCACCGCTTTTTTTCTTCTCATTAGCTGTGGCAAAAAAAGAAATAAATCAGAACCCCCTCCTCTTCTCTCATTCAATTTCCATTCACTCTGAACTCCGACCCCAAAACGTGATCTTCAGCACAAAAGGGGTTGGCAGGCGTACGAAAATTTTCCTACTCTAGATACATACATACGTATATACATATGTATACATGTATGATTCAATGATATCATGTTCAAATGCTTCACAAAAAAAAAGTGGTAGGGTACGGGGTAGTTTATTTACAGCCATTCATACGTATGCGCTCGAAAGCTGGCAAACACGAACGTTTTGTTTCCTACTCTTTTTGTTTTGGGAACTGCTTCTTTCTTCATCACACTAGAAGTATACGTAGCGTGTGGACGCTATGCTAGAAGCAAGAAAAGGATGAATGTAGCTGTTATTTAGTACCAGTCTTGAAGCTGAGTGAAACCCTATTTTATTTCGAGGCATGAAGAAAAGACAATGACAGTCAGAATAATGTTGTTTGCTGCTGCAACTTATACGTTTATGAAGTCATAAGTAGGAGAGAAGATCAAGCTTTTGTGCGTGCGTGTGTGTGTGTGTGTGAAATAATATGAATATTCCAGGAACAAGCGAAAATAAATACGCAATGTTTTTATCCTTCCCAGCGCCCTAAGAAATATAAAGAAAAGGACTATCTTCTTACATAACAAGTGTGGAATCCAAGGTAGTAAGTACCATAAAAAAAGGCTCATCCCGGTCCCGGAACTATATATTCTGAATGTGAGACCATTTATG
>JAGDQP010024172.1:0-28256 GCA_022664845.1 Lepisma saccharinum | reverse complement strand
TGTCCCAAAAGTTTTACCACTGTTCGAAACATTTTTTATATTCTTCTACACTAATGATGAAAACGATTTCCCTTTAGGCTTTCCTTCATACTTGGGCATAAGAAGTCGTCGCAGGGGGCTAGGTCGGGCGAGTAAGGGGGATGAAAAACCGTTGTCATGCCGTTTTTTCTTCGAAAACTGGTTGCCTTTCTGGTCATCGAAAAGCAGTCGTGGAACAAACTTTGCCGCGATGTGTCCCATGTCGAAATCTTCAGTCAGGATTCTTTGGCATGCATTCCAGTTATTTCCTTCAATTTGCCAATTATTCTGGGATGATCGAACATGGCATCACGCACTTTTTGAACATTTTCGTCTGTTTTGGACGTTGAAGGGCGACCTGAACGGGGTTCATCTTTAAGTGACATTTGGCCACTTCTGAACCGGGCAAACCACTAGTAAAGTTTTGCCTGCCTTCGAGTTTCCCGAAAATGTTTCTGCCGCTGTTTTCTTCAACAGGAAAAAAGACTTTCATGTTGGCACGTTGGTCCTTAGAGTTTGCCATCGCAAAATCGCCGAGAGCCTTGGGAGCAGCTTAAGAAAACAATCACTGTGTCCGCTACGATGGTTTCACATGAACGGTTCCTTTCCAACTGAGAAGGAAGAGTCTTAGTAAACGTATTTAGCGGGAGAGGGCAGCATTGCCAATCCACTTGGCTACGGAAAATAATTCTATTTTTTTTTGGGGGGGGGGGGGGGGAAGGTTCCTCTTCGTATTTGAACCGTTAACAAATGTCAGTGCCATACAAGACTCATTTCAATATCACATGCTACCTTAATACTACACCCTACACTTTTCCTTGGTGGGGTGGGGTGAGTTAAGACCGAGGTTTCCTGGACTATTTAGATACACCTGTTTTACTTAGAAAATTCTAGCTGTGTGACACCTGGTGTTTATGGAACAGATATTCAAATCTTACAATATCAACGAATTTTCATTTCTACTAAGGCTTGCTATTTACAGAAGCTCTGTTAGCACGATTCTAGAGTAGGACTGCAATGCAAATATGAGTAAATTCGATCTAGAGAAACGGTTACTACGAATACTGAAATCACACTACCTGTAATTCTGAACAGAAAGAAACCCGTCGCTTTATTAATTTTCAAAACTGTATTCAGCAAAATCTGGTCTCTGATTCAAATAAAACTCTCAATACGTACAAAATGTTCACCTCTTCATCAACTTTTATCTGAAAAAACAGATATTTAAATACAAAATGAAATTATCTAGAACAGAAAATTGTAATTTTTAAAATAATATTTACAAAAATCAACATTAACAACACACGATAATGAGCAAAAACCGTAGTTTCATGCCACGAATTTTGCCCATATTTTATCACTGCACGAACGAAAACTATCTATAGAACAGTGCTATCATGAAACAACGTACTTCTTTCCCTACGGTACTGCTGTGAGTTGGTTATACGAAAAAGAAAACCTATCATTAGTGCTTACTCGCGACAATATTCTTACGATACGTTCACAGAAGGATGTAATGAAAGCGACGTTAATTCCTCGTAAAATTTTTTATACTTCTATTCACATCTTTAAACTGAAGAATTCTACATTGTGCAACGAAACTGTTCGAACTATTTTAAAGCATGCAGATATCAATATTAATTACTGTTTGAATTTACACTGGCATTCCTAAATCAAGATGCTTTTAAAGGTGAAACATTTTGAAAACAATTTCTAAAGCCTCCATGTGATGTACTAGTAGGTCCGAACTCCGAACAAGATTACAGGTAATCTGTAGTATCAGGACAAGAAAAACGAAGGCTCTACAAACATACATTTAAGTTTGATTTGATCACTATACTATTACGGGGATACTTTCGTCGAATGTACTTTAAGGAAAATTGAAAATAAAAATTTATTCACTACCTGTAACTCACCAAAGTTTTTAGTGATAGCAATCTTGACAGAAGACAACAATGGAAGAATAGTCGGAAGTTTGTTCTTCCAAGAGAATAACTGCACATTGAAAAGTCTTACAGCCATGTTTAAATTCAGCAGCAGATCGTCTTTTTATACCCGCAACAGATTTTCAAATCTCAATTTCTGGAACGAATTGTGACGGGCTATTTCAAAACTTGTGTCACATTTATAAGAAAATAATTAAAGCATCTATGAAAAATGAACATGCATACATAGCTTGAACGAACCATGAACTTTCAATAATGGGACTTCGCTAGTCTCAAATTTAAGATCCCCTCCAAATATCGGAACGAGCTTGTAAATTTCGTTTAGCATATTTGAGTTTTAAAAAACTACTTAAATTAGTTACCAATTTAGCAGTAGAAACAAACTTTTGAGACATTAAGCTCAATTACAACTGTATAAATATTTTACTTGGAACTATATTATATTATCGATGGTATTCCTTTCTAATGCATTTTATTATTATTATAATTTATAAGATCCAGCTTGTTGATTCGCTGCTTCTACCACCTAAAGCACAGTAGTAACTGATAATGATGTTCGAATATGTTTCGAAATTAGTTCATCGTGCATGAAATGATACACATAGAAATTTTACTCCGAACTAATTATATCAAGATATAATGCTGTTATAATTCGATTATACATTAGCCTGAATCTCTCTTGGAAGAGTATACGAAATGACCGTGCATAGAATAAACCTTGCTCATCACAGAGTTGGAATTCTGTAGCAAAATATGATTGAATTTTAACCAACAAACTAATTAACAGGACAGTATCCCATATGCTGATAAAAGAAACAACAAGGTCCTTTGTCGTACCAGATATAACATCACAAATGTGAACTTCAACAACATTTAAAGCCATTTTGAAATACTGCATTTACTTTCATTATTACTGCACTTATCAAAAGCAGATCTTTCTTACCTGACCGAGACTCTTTGCAACCTGCTGCACCCATTGATGTAAACGTTTGCTGCACCTTAACTGAATATCTGCAAGATGAAAAATAAAAAAAAAAAACATTGAACAAAAGACAGCTTTAAAAATGTTTTACACAATTATGTTCCCTGTTTTACACAAACGAATAGTATTTATTTTTATAATATACGAATTTAATCGAAAAAAATAATAATCCCTATTTGAATAAGATTCGATTAAATTATCAGTAAATATTTGAACTTCAAAATGACTCCATACTTTCTTTGGATTTGCTTTCACGCTTTTAGGATAGCTTAAACGATAGTTGAATGTAATTTGAACTCACTATCAATTCTTAATTAAATTAAAATAAACTTAAGCTAATAAAAAACTTACTTAGACATATTACACAGTGAATCCATATGTACTATCGGGGTTCATTTATTTATTCTGCACAGTACAGCGGACACAAGCTTTGATCTGGCTACACTAATATATAAGTTACAACTACTTAAATACGCTCGCACGTGCGTGAATCAATAGTACCTTGCGGGAACGAAGTCAGGATGGTATTTAGGTATCTTCGACTCCGGTCAGGATATGGGAACAGCCAGAGACTAGTTTTGAAGGCACCAGGTGTGACTGAGGAAAAAATCTGTTACGATGGCTGCTCGCTGAGCTCAAATCCAGAACCTTTCAAATACCAAGTTTCTAGCTCTACCAATGGGCTGCTTGGTACGAAGTCCGACGTGTTGTAGGGTTTATCTATTACTGAAATATTCTCGCGTTAGTATGAAATGAAGTCAAAGGTATGTAGCACAAAGATGCATGCATTACTTACAATATAATTTAAGTATGTAAATAAGAACACTTGGTTCATTCTGATTGTGTGTGTACTTTTTTAGTTATGAAAAGCAGTAAATCACAAGACGGCTCTTTGCGATGTTAAAGTACCTTTAAGGGTTAACACTATTTGATACTTCCTACAAATGCGACTGTGATCTGAGTATTTCAGGTCAAGTCCCCATGTGGCGATTATATGCTCCAGTATATTCTTTGCCAAACAAGATCTTATTTGTAAACATTTATATGTATTATGTATTTTAAAACTTATTCATGAATCTTTAACCACTGTTGGGAGGAAAAAAAATATTCTTTTATAAACTACTGGCTTCCCTGTTCCTGTACGAGTCCAATGTTTTTAAAATCCACAAACATTCATAACCCAGCCAGGATTCGAACCCGAAACATCTCCGATTCTGGGTTTGATGCCTTAAACCTTACATCCACCGAGGCTGAACTCCAGCTGTGAAAGAACGAGTATTCCCCGACATTTCGTATATTTATCTGACTAAGACTTTTGTGAAATTAAAGTGTGACTAAAACATAAGGATAATGAATGGAACTATGTCACGCCTAGGGACAGGCACGAACATTTAAGTATGTAGTGACGAAAATGGACGCAAAAGATAGCAGTGATTAAACAAAGAACTGTAAAAAGACTTTGGCATGGGAAATTTGGAAGTGATTTCCTGAAAAGACTGAAAGTTAAGTCTACATAATCGAAAATATATTTTGCACAAACATTCTGATTGGTTGAATAATGGGGTTAAGTTTCCTAAATTACTCTATGTAAGAACTCATACTGTAGCAGAAAAATCAATAAGTACACACCACGATAGTACCTCAGACTGCCAGGTGTAACCTGTAACCACGACAGGAATTAAAGACCTTGTAAGATTTGACACTTAGTAGAGTATTATTTCCAGAGAAAACCACCCGCTTCTGACACATTGACTAAAGAAACGGAAAAATTTTACACAGACTTTCATCCACGGTATTACATGACTTATGATTCATATTCCTCTTGTTTACGCAATTGAACTTACAGAAAACGCTCCGTTGTCTATTAGACAGTAACCGGACGAAGCAGTAGAGGTATACAGGAACTTTCAGAGGTACAAAGGAACTCTTGCATGCCAATGTGCTATAGAAATCATAACACACATTTCCTCCATAGATCGTTTCATCTAATTATTTCTGAAATTACAAACACAAAAGTACCAAGAAATATCGAAGAATCTGTATCCCCGAAGTTCTTGTACCGCTGGAGGGACCACACATTGATCGCAATATTAGTCAAACAAAATGAAAGATTTGCAGCACCACTTTTGAAACTTCCGAAAGTAGTCTGGGTTCAGATCGAATAAGGATGGCTGAAATAATATGTATTTCAATTTCATTGTAAGGCTTTTACGAAACTTTCGGCTCAGGCCGAAGAGAAAAGAGAACCCCGAGAAAACCCACGCACACGGTATCTGTCCACCACAAAGCCCATATCGCATGAACTGGGCGAAGCCCATATCGGTTCGACAACTCCAAGCACCATAAGTGCGCTCTACCACTGAGTCACAGTGGCCCAACAGTAACATGTACAGTAGTTTTCCGTTTTGTTGCACATTTAGTGCTGCCTACAGTCTCTCACCTGTAAAACAAATTAACTTTGTTGCTGTTGGTGGGAATAAATACGCACACGAATAAAAAATAACTAAAAAGTATACAGTAATAAAAATGAATCACTACAACTCAATTATATATACAAAAAAGGTTCAGTTTAAACAGATAAAACAGGAAAATAAATTGGAATAAATTAAACAAACTACAGAAAATTAAAAAAAAAAAAATCTGAGAGGATGTCTGGTCTAATGGGACTGAATTTAAAGGCTTAGTGTAGGTACAATATCATCTCGGTTCAATATGAATTTTATTTATGGCCTTTAGCATCTACGGGTCAAGCCGGAATACGGTAGAGGAAATATTGTGGGAAGAAGTTGGCCACGATTGAACTGAAGATACCATTCCGGTAATTGTCTAGTCAGTGTGATTGAGGAAAATCCTGTCAGGATGGATGGCCACTGGTATTAAACCCGGGACCTTCAGGGTATTTCTTCTCTCAGTTTGTTTTTCAAAACTTCGTTTCACTTAAATTGACATACTGCCCTCCTATTTGGAATAAGGCGGCTTCAACTCACTTGACACGCCTTGATACTGTCTTCAGTTTCTTCATTACCACTGTTAAATACAGAGTTCCCTCAACGAGATCTTTAAGTAACACCACCAAACTTCCGAAAATTTTAAATATTCTAACGCCCTCTACAAGACGAAATCTGGCAGACATGTTACTTCTATTCAAAACATCTAATAGTATAGTTAGCTCTGAATTCCTGCTTTCAGAGTTCAACCTTCGTATACAAATTCGTTCCACATGTAATAGCACTATATTCACAAATCCAACACTAAGACTAGAAATTGTCAAACGCTCTATGTTCGTCAGATTGGTAAATTGGACCATAAAATATGTGTATGATTAAGTACATAAACATAACATTTCTTGATATTCTAAAACATTTAATCGGTATTTAAATGAAATAACGGATGTTATATTTTTATCTGGCTAACTCTGGCATCGAGCCTACAGTGCATCAGGGCAATATTTCACCCGATGACACCGAGATTGATCAGCAGAAGTCTGATACCATCGGTATTGTTGACTTCATTGACTTTTATATGAGGCAACGTGTTCAGCTGAAGGGTGACTTCCTCAGATCGGAACTAAAATGTTTATTTGAAAAGTTTCAAAACAAACCAGTTTCGAAGGTAAAGGCATCCAAATGTAACTCAGCATCGTTACAAACGGCGGAATATTTCAACAATAATGACGAATGATGCGTCTGCTTAGCAAATCCCAATACTGTACCACTAACTCTACACTCCTGTCACAGGGGAACAATTGAACGGAGTTGTTCGGATTCTACTTTACCTAAAACTATACGTCCATTCCTTAAAAGCTCAACAGCTTGTTTAGGGCGTTAATACAATTCAAGGACCATAAATGACTATTTCAACGAAGTTCTTGATGGAAGAATTCTGTAAGAATGCATTGTTGACCCCTGCTCAACAGATTATACAACAAAACAAAAGTTTGTTTTACTGTCATTGATTTTGGACGAGTTACAGTAAGACAGACGTCTAAGACATATCCGATTGTTGCACATAACTTCAGGATTCAAGCAAGGTATCCCTTCTGACAACCCTGATTTCGTACCCTTCTGACAAACATCCCCGGCTACAATGAGATTTAAACTTTTTGATATATTAATTGCATGTAATGGAAACTGTTCAAAACATCTTCCTTGACGTGACGTTCCACGACCGAATGAAGAATTCCAAGGAGTTCATAACACAGAAACGGTGCAAGAGGAAGGTATTCAAAAATGGAAAATACTTCTTGTTAACCACTTGTGTCCAACACGTTCAACGTTATTTCACAACATGCAGCACAAATAAACTGGGCTCTTTCACCAACTCCGCAGTTTCAATCCACCTTGGTAAGTAAAATTTTAAAGGAAACACATCGCAACACCTATAAATCGTGAAGTCAGATGTCCTAGTAGGAATATCTTTTAAAATATTACAAAACATTCGCAAAAAATAAATCAATACATGCGCCATCCGGTTTTATTTCAAGCCTGAAAGCATTATGGATTGTCTGCAATCGACAGCTTACTATATTCAGACGAGTACGATCGCTTATGATGACAGGCAAAGTATATAAGAAATTCCATATTTATTAGGGTCATCCATTAATTCCTGAACAAATTTTATTAGATTTCTCCACCCAGTGAGATCGCTCCTTCCCATCGCTAAGGGACAATGCTTTATTTTTAGATTATTATTTCAACAATAATTTAACAAAATGTAAACTTTGGGGGATACCAGTGTCATATTTCATGATAAAAAGTCCATTCCACCTGCGCTCCCACCCCCCCTTCCTCACACAAATCCTGGACCTACCACTGTATTCACCTAATGCAGTATTGAACTCTGTTCATACATCAAGGATACACTTATACGGCCCAGGAAAACATCATCTATTTACTTCTTCCTTTTTAGTATTCAGATACCTGACAAAAATACCCCCTTGCTCCTTTTTGGAAATTTTATATAGAGACTCATCGAAACTCACAAGATATTCGTAACGATTTGACTCAAGCAACTGCTTATAGAAATATGAATCAAGACCATGCACTTAAGTACAAGCACGTTTTGCATTTTTGAGGCTATTTTAATAGCAGAAAACGTACTGTCGACAGCCCTACGAAAAGAAGTAGGCCATGTTGTGTAACACAATACAATACACACATTATTTTAGCTCTCGTAAAATTTCCGGCAAAAGTAACTATCTCAATGCACCTCCGCACGAATTCACGATTGTTTCACTTTCGTAGAACTGATATAACTACCGTTAGTATTTGGGGAACCAAATATTGTATTTCCGACAACTGATAGAGCTGATGATTCTACTACATACGTGCAAGACAACACTCGAAGCTCTGTTCTAAGAAGCATATCGCTGCAGTCGACATAGGAGGCTAGAGAGCTTTCATTAACTGACTTGAAGCATTTTTTTTATCCTCATCTCGACTTATTTTTCAGTTAATTAAGAGCAAAGATTTATTGATCCTTCCCAGATTAGTCTCTTTGGTAAAAATTACAAATTATCTATAAAATTCCCAGACTTTTCCAGGTTTCCAGGTCGAGTGGCCACTATGCATCTTATGTTCAATACTCGTTGTCATGAGCTCTACGTAGTTTCCAGGTATTCTGCCTGTCCTCAGAATCAAAACTTTACCAATTATTAAGAGTTTCTAAAAATAAATAATAATAATAAGAAAAAAAAAAAGCAAAAATTCTTGGAACATAAATATTTGTTTGATTCTTAATTAGTCTATAAACCAAGTTTAATTTACGCAGCTATCCAACCCGCATTTTAGACAATGCTTAAATTCAGATGAGTGTTAACATGCCAGTTGGGAAACAGCCACAGACGAATAAGGACAAGATCCGAGTATACGAGGAAAGATATAAACAATTTCCAAAAAATGCACAATCGTGTCGTCCTGTAGAAAATTTTAATTACTACAAACTTTTCACTGCTAACGATACTACAATATAAACTTGATCATCCGTTTACCGGTATATTAAAAGTATCCTAAATTTATCGAATTAAGTACAATTTCAAAAGATGCCAAAATTTCCAGTGAGGGAGTAATTTTAATAACCTAGTGAACATATTTTCCATACCTAATCTACGCTAACCTATATCATCATCATCATCTAACACTTTACATACTTAAACATTCACTCACGCTTGAACTAAATTTTACCGATGTAACATTTAGGTTAACTCAAATTATAATTAAATCAAGTAATAATATCAATGTAATACGTATAATGTTATACAAACTCTCCAAAGCATACTAAACTCGTCCAAGTACGTCTAAACATGGTAAATGAAGTAGGATGGATGTTTTATTCTTGGTTAAATTGTAAGGAAACTACTCATGCAACTAAGAACCACTGTGTTTTCACATCCGTTTTCTCGAATCATAAAATATCCACATTAATTTAGTCTATGAATTCCACTCAGAAATCAATACTCGTAAAGTCAAATCAGGTTTTATATTAGTAAAACAAACCAGCACGCAAAAACGCACCATTATTGGTAATAATTTTATAGAAATTATTTACATGGCTTGATGTCTTTTGTCAACAATGCAACACATTACTATGCAAACAATTTACGATTTCCACGGAAATTATTTATATTTTGATGTTGAATTTTTGTTCCTACAAGCTATTTTTCTCTCTCAGATAAAAAGATGGTTAATAATACCGTTAACAGACGCGTCGCGATATGTTCACAATTTTTTAGTAGATCCAATCGGGTCAACGTCCAACTGACAGAATACTGTGGAGAGAGAACACAGTCCCAAACAAGATGCCGCTACCATCCACCAGCAATTACGGAAGAACTCCAGACGAGCACAAATAGAACTTAAGATGATTTTAGCTTTTGAACGATTGATCACTTATAAAGAATTGGAGATGGCCCATTTTGGGATACGAGGTCGAACTTCAGACACTGCAGAAAAGCATATAGCGCTATTGTAGATGCAGCTCTGAAAGGATTTGAGTCAATATTTGACCAGAAAGATCCACGCCATATAAAGAAACTGGTAACTACATTGATTTCAGGTGTAATTGGACAAGAGCAGCCAAATATACTGCAAGTTTATGAAGAAATTGAAGTGCCATCCTTTGTCATTGAATTAAAGATGTTCATAAAAAGAATACATTTATCTTCTGTCACCCAATGAGTTTTGACAAATAATGCCGGTGGTTCGGCAATGTTAAGAAACACAAAAAATTTGCTTCGTCTTTTGATGGTAGTGTAAACTTAATCTTGTGAAGCCAAACTCAGTTTCAGTTCTCTACAGTCTCAAAACATTCCTAAAGGACGGCATCACATAGAAGAATAATGTTATGGTTTGTCATGTATATCAGGATTTAATTGACATATTCAACCTGAATGAGTTAGCAAATAGACGTGTTGCAGCCAGTGATCGTCTCAGTACAATCTTCGGGCCAGCCAGCTTTAAAGTAAGTAGATAAGAATACATTAATATCAATTAATTAGTTTGTATTTGTAGAATTGTAATTTTAACTACAAATAGAATTGCACTCTATTTTGTTAATACTGACGTTATCCATATACGTACTGATCTGAGTATATTATTAACGTTTAGTTTGAAGTATATCGTCACCTTGAAACCTGAAGATACTATGTCAACTTTTGCTACTTTTGAGAAAAAGCAGTTTTAAAGTTAATTTAAAGTATGAAAAATTAATTTCATTTCTAGCCACTTGAAGGTCGTTTTGTCATATGTTCTTTTTGGAGTTGATGTTTTTGACTGCAGTGTTAACTCCATTTTGCCAAAAAAAAAGTGGACGTAGTACCTTCTGGTTCCAAGGTGACGACATGTATACTCTAGCTTACAGTTAAAATACCCTTGTACACTATGTACTCGCAGGCTTTCTTTGACCATGCGTCCCCATCCTAATTTTAACATGTCAGAGACGCCCATTTGATTGTATTATGTTGGTTTCATGGCAAGGTTCTAGAACACAGGTCCTCCTGGGTGAATTCAATATATTAGCATTAGTAAAATGTCTTCTCTAATTTGTTTATGATATACTAGCATGAACTAACCTAACACTAGGTCACAAAACATAGGTAAAAAGAAATAACTTATGGTTTACAAAGTGTAAAAATATAGGGGGGACCTACGTTCTAGAACCTTCCCTGGTTTCATCCTGAACATCAAGAAGATCCCTTCTAATACTGTCATCCCACCGACTCCTGAGCCTTCGTATTTTCCTCATTTCGCAGGTCTTCTGAGAAATACTTTGAAACTATTATGAACCGAGAAAGTAAACCTTATACATAGTGTACAAGGGTACTTTACTAATAAGTTTCGCTTGAAATACGTCTCGGAAAGTATTCCGGCCTCGTATCGTAAACTGTTTCCCTCTTCGATGGCTAGCCTAAATTGAACATGCATTGCAAACAGATGATACCTGGTGGTCAAGTTCTAGATCGATCTAATTATTATCAAGCCCACATTAATATCAATTGCATTGGGTGTTGAGTATTTCACAATCATCTTTAAACTGGTCAATTACTTACGAGTATTGAAGTGCTTTGCAAACTAGGGTAAACACGGTCAAACATATCAAGTCAAATGTAATCTAGTCCAATCTTAACGTAAAACCACAGCTATTATCTGTAAAACTTCAGCATAAAGGGACAAACACGTGAATTCTGAATTTACATGAAACCCGAAAAAAAAAAAGCTTAAGGAAAAATAAATTTCTACCGTTTGGAACGAAGTTTCGTTTCCGTTTGCAATGAATTCTATAAAAGAGAATCAAATTAACAATAAGTTTAATCAGTTAAGAATACTTTCTTTTTACCTTTGTTAAAACAATTAACGCAAGCGAGCCAGCCTTCTAGGAACGTAACAAAAAATTCTAGTAGCCTGGTACAATAATTGCGAATTAATGTCAATCATTTTTTCCCTTTCCTTTTTTTGACAGGTGACCTAATTCATGAGTTTCTCGCCAAGAGCTATTTCTCCACTATTTAATTCATATCTTAAGCACTAAGATTTAGAAATAGTTACCACTTCTCCCTTACTTCCGAAATATTCTCTGCTGTCCGTAGTACAAACAGTAATTCTTTTCACAACTACACTTATTCGCAGTAAGTCAAAGAGAACACTTTCCTTGTACAATCCCACTTTCGCTCAACACAACGCATAGTATGCTTCTTTTGTTTTCTGGGCTGAGCCAATTCAGTGTATGGCAGGTACTAACTACAGAGGTTACTAAGGAGGTAACCATCTTAATACCAACTCAAGATGGTTGCATCAGTAAGCTAATTAGAGTTGAATTGCATAAAATTATAAACTAGCTGAGCTGGGTTTTCATTTCTAATCCGCACAAAATTGAATAGTTATTTCATAATGAAAGAAATAAATTAACAACTGCTTCAAAATGTTCTTATTTATTGGATATGAATATATCTACAAATTTAGTAACTTTATGGACATCGAAGCTCGTGAGTTCATCGCCACAGTAACAAACATTCGTCTTTGGATATATCCTGGGCAAAATGGACCTCGTTTTCAGCACAAATATCTACCTCTCGAATATTTCTTCTAGTATTGTCATCCCCACGGCCCGTTTCCTTCCGACGCACGTACCATACCAACCACGACGGAATATTATCTTTGTTTTTCTCCTATTCGATCTACGTGGTCTGCCCACCTTAGTCATAATGATTTTAGTATTCTTATGATATCGGGTGAATAATACAGTTTGTGAGTTCTTCATTATGCTGTGTCCCTCATTTCCGATCATCTCGTCCCGTATATCTTTCTTAAAACCTTATATTAAAAAATATGCAATTTATATTTACCGGCCAGGGTCATATTCCATCTTTTGAATCCATATAGCTTTACCAGTAGAATAACCGTTCTTTATATTTTCATTTTCAACTTTCTTCGTATTAATCGCAGTGTTAGGACCTTCTAGACATAACAGAAACACGAGTTAACCGATGATAATCTACTTTTCATTTCTTCCGTGACCTCGTTTTGAGTCGTTACATGTACGCCCAAGTATTTAAATTTGTTTATTTGCTCATTGAATCATCATATGGAAAAGGGTGATATATGACAAAAGCAAAATTAAAAAAAAAAACTTAATAGCTTTAACAAATGTGAGTGTGAAAGAAAAAAAATGAACACGTTTCAGTCTTACATACATATCGGATAATAACAATGGGCTTGAAATTGAATTTAGCTCCAACTTTGGCACACAAATGCTTGAAATGCATTTAAATTTAGTTCACATTTTTTCAAATTATCATTTATCCATGTAATACTATTGTACATAATTGCTGTAAATGGATGTAAATATATTGTATACATGATAAATGATCAATACCAGCTGTCGAGCATCCTGACTGAGGGTTTTCCATGATGATTTATCAGTTACACGAAGCAAATCGCCTGGATGGTATTTTTATCAACTTAGACCCTACATTATTCCGGCCTGAGCCAATATGACTAAACGCCATAAATAAATTCAAATTCATATAAGACGCAATAAGGATTAACTAACTCTATGGCTTATAGAACTCGCAAGTTCATCGACGCAGTAACAAATGTTCGCCGTTGGATTCTATCCTGGAAAATATCAAGCCAGTTTTCATCACGAACTCCTCCTTCTAGAAGATCTCTTCTAATATTATCCTCCCAACGACGTCTCGGTCTTCCGAAAGGTCTCCTTCCATCCGACCTTCCAACCAGGATAGAATGTAGTCTTGTTTTCCCCAATCCGAGCAACATGGCCTGCCCACCTTAGACGTCGCGATTTCATTATTCTTACAACATCTTGTGAATCATATAGTTCGTGGAATTCTTCATTATGCAGTCTCCTCCACTCACCAGTCATCTCGTCCCGTTTCGGCCCGTATATATTTTTCAAACACATGTTTATGTTAATCTGCTAGGGTCGTACTCAATTTTCGCAACCGTAAAATATTACCGGTAGAATAACCGTTCTGTATATTTTTAATTTCAATTTCCTTGATATTAATCGTGATGTTAGAAGTTTTTGGACTAAATAGAAACATGCGTTCCTCGATACTAAACGATTTTTTATTTCTTCCGTGACCTCATTTTTGCTTGTTACGTATGCTTCCAAGTATTTAAATTTATTTACTTTCTCTATGACCTCATTTCTAATTCTTATATTTTTATTTCCTTCATTCCCTGTTTTTCGTCTTGTTATGTATTTTGTTTTATTTATGTTTACCTGTAGACCTATCTCATCGCACGCTCCTACTAAGACATCATTGTTAGTTTGTTGTGCATCTATATCATTCTCTATTAAATCTACATCATCCGCGTATACGAACAGTTGATTCAAATCATTCAATGATAGTTCCTTTTTGTCACCTTTAATTTTTAAAACTGCATATTCGAACGCAAGCTAACCAGTAGTGATGACAAGGCATCGTCTTGTTTCAATCCGTTGCAAATCTTGAAAACATCTGACATATTATTACCTATCCGTACTCTGCTTATGGGGTCGCTGAGACACATCTTCACTACCTGAACAAGTTTCTTCGGAATTCTATATCGTATCAAGATACTGTATAACTTTTCCCTTCTGATAGAATCATATGCTTTCTTAAAATCAATGAATAGCTGGTGAACCGTCCCACTGTATTCCCATTTGTTCTCCAAAATTTGTCTCAAGGCGAAAATCTGGTCCAACGTGGATCTATTTCTTCTAAATCCACATTGGTGATCTCCAATTATTTCATCTACGTATACACTTAGGCGTTTTAACAGAATATTACTTAATATCTTATAATATGTTGGAAGTAACGAGATTCCGCGGTAATTATTACAGTCCGATTTATCGCCTTTTTTGTAAATCGGAACTATTACTGAGGTTTTCCATTCATTTGGAAGCTCCTCCTTCCTCCAGAACTTACCAATTTATGTAGTTCCTCGGTTAGTGCCGTTCCTCCCGCTTTAATTAATTCGGCTGGAATATTGTCTATTCCTGGTGATTTGAATTTTTTCAATTTCTTTACCGACATTTCGATCTCGATCTCACTAGGTTCGGGAATCCACGGTTCTGCGGTATGGATTTCAAATTCCTCTGTTTGTTCCCCGTTGTGTGAAAATCTTTTCCACACATCTACAATTTTAGTCGGATCCGTCTGAAGATCTCCACGTTCATTTCTAATCATTCCTAACCTCTGTTGATAATCTTTTCTTAACGAGTTTACCCCTTGATACAGATATAGTGTGCTCTTTGTCTTCCCGTTTCCCTCTATCTCCTGAATTTTCTGCGTCAGATATTCTCGCTTTTTGTTTCTGAACCCGCGTATGGCGTTTCGTTTCGCGTTACTGTAGTGGTTGATATTTATTTCGATTTTATTACTTAGCCATCGTTGCCTGGTTTGTTTTCGTATTTCATGAAACTTAAGGCACTCTTCATCAAACCACGGTTTGGTTTTCTGCAGTTTCTTCGCTGCGCTTTTGTTTCACGAATTGCCTCCCCCATCTTACTTACATCAATTTCATTATTAATATCATTATTATTACTAGAGTCGGCTAGGATTTCGAACCTATTTGAGAGTCCGAGTTGGTAATCTGATTTTATGCTCGAATTATTTAATCGTTTAACTTAGAATTTAAGTTGTTTTGACTCCTTGTTTTCTCTGTTCGCGATGCATAACTTTTCCCTAACCTTTGTGATCGCTAATTGATGGTCGGTGTCACCTTCCGCTCCTCTGTACGACCTAACATCCATTATGTTGGAGTGTCTTCGTCTATCTACTAATGCGCGATCGATCTGGTTGAGAGTTTTGTCGTCCGGAGATACCCATGTGTATTTGTGTATGTCTTTATGTTCAAAGTACGTTTTCTTTACCAGTAGGTTTTTCGAAATCGCGAAAATTATCAATCTTTCTCCATTGTCGTTGGTCTTTTCGTTTACGCTGAATTTGCCTATAATAGGTCTATATTTTTTCCCCCTCCCTACCTTTACATTGAAATCACTCAACACAATTTTTTAATTATATTTCTGCATTCGGTCAAACAGCCTTTCTAGCTCATCGTAGAATATATCTTTGACGTTATCAGTAGCAGCATCGGTCGGAACATAGACGTTTAATAAAACCGTGTTGCCCCATCGAGTACGTATCGTAACGTACGATAGTCTTTCGTTTACGAACTCTATATTCTGAACCGCCTGAAGGATACGGTTCTTAATGAGGAATCCTGTTCCGAAATCGTGAGACTGTGTTCCCCAGTAGTAGAAAGTGTACTTGTCCTGTGTGGTGCTATCTTGACTCTCCCACCGAACTTCTTGTATCGCTAATGTGTCTAGGTCGTACTTCTCGGTCTCGCGTACCTCCACCTGTTTAGTACGTTCCACGTTCCTATTATAAGGTCTTCCTTAATCCTGTTCTTGGAGTCCTCTGAGTGATGAACTATGAAGGTCTATTTATCCCTATATTACAAAATACAATAAGAAAATGAGTCATTAAATAAATCTTAAAATGTTGCAATGAATATTGTTTTGTCCTGCAAGCACGTGAAACACTGCTGTAGTGTGCTATTCATTTTCATATATTTTCATTCTTGCAAATATATGATCCTAATGAAGATGTCATTCTGATTACAGACGCAAGTCCGTACGGAAATGGAGCACAATTATGTAATCGCTCCGCATGAGGACAGCTTAAAACCGTAGCTTGCTCCTCATCTATACTGACACGTACCGAATGTAATTACTCACACTTCGAGAAAGAAGCGCTCAGTTTAATAGTAGCAGTAAAAAAAACGATAAATGTTTATACGGTAGGCATTTTGAGATTCATACAGATTCTTTGCCGGTTAAATTTATATTTGGTGATAATAAGACACTACCATCAACTGCACATCCTAGGCTTCTAAGATGGGCTTTATTCCTGTCTGGCTATTCGTACAAAATAATATACACTAAACAAGTACAGGTTGCTGGTTGCCTTTCACGTCTACCCATTCCAGAGTACACAGGAGATTCAGAACAATCTGAAAACTATGTACTTAACTTAAGAACCGATTCTTCTATTCTAAATCAATTCAAAGAAGAAATCTTAAGTGATTCAATTTTACAACAAATATATTCTTGTGTAAAAGAAGGTTGGCCACGTACTATACGCAAACAAAGTCAAGCTAAAGAATATTTAACATTTGGGTTGTGAACGAATAAAATCTATTATGCGCTCCTAGTACTAGTGGTCTTCGATTGAAGCTGAAATTGACACTTTTATAGGAAATTGCATAGCATGTCAAGAAACGAGATGAGCTCCAAATCATAAATGGCTACATAAATGGAAATCAGCTAATAGTCCAATGGAAAGAGTACACTTAGATTTCTTTGACTTCGGAGGAAAAAAATTTTGGTATGGACATATAATTTCAGTAAATAGATGTTAATCAAAATGATGCATAACACAACTGCCGATTTAATACATAAACTTGAAGAAATAATGGGAAGGCTAGGATTTCCTAAAGTACTTGTCAGTGACAATGGATCTCCATTCAACATTTATCAATTAAAACAATGGTGCACAGAAAATAATATACTGTTGTACCACTCCACAGCATGGCATCCGCAGAGCAATGGCCTTGCAGAAAGAACAGTGTTAGATATTAAGGTGCTATTCAAAAGAATTGCCAGAGATAGACCAAATGTTAATTGGAAAGAAGTAGCTGAAATTATGCATCCTATTTTCACCAACCAAAAAGTTAAACTATAAGGGCCATATTTATGAATCACTCCCAAGAGGTGGGTGGCTCGCAGGAGCATTGAATATTCAAATAAAGAGCAAAGGACTTGCTCAGGATACGTAAGATATTTTCTTGTTCAAGAACATCTGCGCTAATGAGTTATAAGAGTTTCAGATAATGATACCTGTAATTTGCGAACAGATGAAATCCAAGTATTTTCAATTAAATAAATTGATTGAATCGAGAATATGAGGTGATTCTTCGGATACGAGTAACTGTCTGTCGCTCGAAGTCTGATCTGACCATTAGACTGTACCTAAATTAAAATAGTTAAATCAGTAACAGTTTAAAATTTAATTTGCTAATGAGGTGTTGGAGCGAGAAAACTATCCAGCTCAAACCGTCGCAGATTATTTTCGATGGGCTGTGTATTTTTCGTATCTTGAGAAATTTACCGATAAACTTAAAATACTGTTTAACAAACAACATGCGGAATACCTTACATTGTATTACCTAGTATTGCACCGATTGCAAAATGGAGATGCTTTCTTTCATTTAATTTCTCTATTTGTAATTTTTTTATGGGGATGATTTGCAGGAAAGAGTCGAATTTAAAATGTGGCAAAACAAATGAAGGAGGCTTTCTCTAGACAGGTGTGCTCGTTTGGCAGTTTAGGACACTACTTAGTGGAATTATGTCCTGATGTATACACTCTGTTACAAATTCTCATAACGTTGCCCATTACAACCTATACACCTGAGCGTTTGAAGAACATAATTCAAATATCTTTGCTCATCAATGACAGAGGTTGGATTAAATGGTCTGAACACATTTATCTGTGAATAAGGGTGTTGATGTAAGTGTTGAGGATATTCTGAATTCAATAGCTTGAAACAAGCAATGTCTGCAAATAGCTCTCTAAGGAATGGAGACCAAATATTTGCAAATTACAGGTATGGAGATCATTTACATATAAGATAATAAAAAGGAGCCTAAGACCGTTCCCGTGAAACCACATTACATTGCCATTTCCCAGACAACACACGGACATCCCATGGATATCCTTAGGATCTCCTTGGCGGACATGTCGGATGTCCATAGGATGTCCGAAAAAGGTCCCGCGGATGTCCAATGGATGTCCGTAGGACATCCATACGCAACTCCTGTAGACATCCGACGGACGTCCTTTTAGGTACGAAAGGGACATTTATAGGAGATGTAGGGATGTCCATCGGACATCCGTACGCAAAGTTTTAGGACATTCTACGGACGTCCTTTTTAGATCCGCAACGGACATTTGAAGGACAAATATGGATATCCATCGGACATCCGTACACAAGGTTTTTGGACATTCTATGGACGTACTCTTTAGGTCAGCAATGGGCATTTAAAGGACAAATACGGATGTCATCAGACATCCGTAAGCACGACTTTTCGACATTCTGCGGATGCCCTTTTTAGGTCAGCAACGTACATTTATAGGACCTGTATAGAGATGTCCACCGGACAGCAACGAATTCATAATTTCTTTAAATGTCCCATCCAGGCCCGGTAACGGAGTAACGGTACAGCAAAAATGACATGAAAATTTCGATCCCCAAGTTGTTTCACGGACGCCAGAAGAGTTCCTGTCATTAAAAAAGTATATTCACAATGCTACTTTGAAGACGTTTACTCGGTCGGTGTTTATTACTTACTCAGATAGCTTCTATCACCGGATAAATACAGTATGACTGGATAATAAATACAGTACAGCGAATTGGAACATAAGACCCCTTGAATTCAATGCAATGTGATCAACACAATGTTACAAATCATAAAAGACACGGTATACGCTAAACGTTTTTTATCCTACAGAGCATGTGTTTACTTAAAACATATGTGGGCGTCTAACTCACTCTCATTGTCTTAAACACAAATGAATAATATATATCTTAAGAGGAACAGAAGTGCAAGAGAGGAAATACTGCAAACCCATCACAAAGTGGTAATTTTTCATATTTTACAGATAGTTCAGTTGCAGGCCAGTTTCGTAAATCGGACAAATTCTTACAAAAATGAACGCCTATTAAATATGACTTGCATTGTATAGTGTACCAGGGATAATGTAACCTAACCTAACCTGAACCAACCTAACCTAAACAAACCTAGCCTAACCTAATCTATTCTAACTTAATCTAACCTACAGAACCTAACCTGAATTAACCTAACTTAAATCTATCCTAAACTAACCTAACCTAATCTAATATAACCTAAACTAACCTAACCTGAGCTAACCTAACCTAAACTAACCTAACCACACCTCACCTCATTTAACCTAAGCACACGTAACCACACTAACCCTATGTCAGTCAAATGTGTAGAATTTTAAATGACAAGTTTAAAAAACAATCTGACTTTTCTAGCCTAACGTAGCCCTATGTCATTGAAGTGTCTAGAATTTAAAAATGCATAAATACCACGACGTAAGAGAGATCGTTAGCGAAGATTCCAAGTGGGAAAAGCAATTAAAAGTGATGGGTAGAGTGATTTTCATGATATGGGTGTTGGAGTGCATATATAGTGAAGAAATACCGGTAAAATGCGTTTGTCGTCGTAGCGCCTTAAGTTGTGAGGTAAGGGGGAGAAAAGGAACAAACGTTGCAAGTTTCAACATTCTAGCACACTCTAGCACAACATTCCGTCTGACGCCCAGTTGCACTATCTGCACGTCTATGGAACTTAAAAGCGGCCTTGCCCTTATGTTCTATAGGTAATTCGCTCACCCGGTATAATAGAGTATGCAACGGGTACTCTTACGGTCAATAATGAAAGCCGAAAATAAGAAAAGACACTGTTTTTTTTTTAAAGTTCTTTGTAAATTCAGTAGCGTGTACTGTACTGTATTGTACTTTAACATTACAGTGGTAGGCCTATGTTTGAAAAATTGTTTATTTTAAAATAAGTTGCTCTTTTAACGTGTTGTACAATACCAAATTACAGTATGTCAATCACTATGTTTCTAGCCTAACCGAATTTTCGTTTAACCGAATCACTCTTGGACCCACCAGATTTAGTTAAATGAAACTCAAGTCAATATAAGCAATTTCCTATAAACTAATATCATCACTGCAATTCTTCAGTTTTTCTTAAAATAAAAACGTTACACGAAATATATAAACCTACTCCCTCGGCTGGAATAAACAAAAACAAATGAAAGCGCATTTCCCATTCACCAACAACGTTTCAACAAATGACGATCAGATTCCGTTTCTGATAGCTACTTTCCTAAAATCCCAATAGGCAAATTGATTTCAGGTTTCGCAAGAAATTTACAGGTTCCTTGCCAAATATCTTTCCAAGCCTGCAGTTAAAAATAGCATTTCAAACTCATAAAACACCAAAATAACTCTAGCCCATACATATTTATCTTAATTTTTATATTAGCACCTGGAAATTGACCTTTAATAAGGAATAACAGGGAAGCGACACCATCATTAATCGAGAACCACCACGGTACTTCGAAGGACTGCCGAAAACTGGGAAATCTCAGCCAAGGTGGACATGCAGTTTCTGACTTAAACTCGGAACCTTCTGAATGTGAAGCAAACTCACGCGCATGAAACACCAACTTTCTCAATTAATAAAATAGGAGTATTTTAGACAATTTAAATAGCAGATTTTCCCAAATTATTAGTTCTACCACAATGCTCAGAGAGCAGATCCAGTAAAGGTAGTACATATTTTCTCCAATTTCCCAACATTATTTCTTTTCGTCTCTGAGTCTATCTTCACACTTATATCTGGAAGGAAAATACTGGACATTGTAGGACATAAAGAGGATGTCCGAGGGATATCCGGGATGGATATAATTTGGACATCCTGTTTCGGATGTCCAGCGGACATCCCATGGATGTCCCATGATATCCCGGATCTCTTCGGACATTCGGGACGTATTTTGGACATCCGACGGACGTCCGGTGATGTGTGGGTTGTCGTGGTTTTCCCTTCTTTAGTATGTATCACTTCAACTGTATGTTTCTTTTTGTTAGGTAGGATTGCTTCAATTGTAGTTTTCTTTCCTCTAATTCGATAGTATTTAGTTCTTTTAGATATTGCTAGTATATAGTTGTGAGAATATTAACAATGTAATCTGAATTAGAATTTCCATAATATGTCTAGAATATTCTGATAATATCTCCAAACGAAAGATATCCTCAACATATTCGTAGAACATATCTGAAATATCCGAAGAAATATCGCCAGCTTATAAGCTAATTACGAACATTTAGACATTCATAGTGTTCTGCGATACCAGGAAATATTAGGATATTCCAATATCGCCATGTGAATATTCGTAGAATCTTCCTAGAATATGCTTGTGGTGTTTGGGGGATAGAAAGCAACTGTTTCCTAGTCCCTTTTAAATGCCAGGGACTGTACTTAAATCGGGTAATTTATGTACTATGAAGCGTAGAGTGCTGTAGACGTCCCAGTAGCAAACATACGTTGAAAATACTGGATTAAACTTATTACCGAAACGTAATTTTAACGTTGTAAATGCACCTAAATGTCAGATTGTGTAACGGTTATTTGACGTTAAATAATAGTTGAGAAGAAACAAGTTGAAGTCAAGAAGTAGACGAAGCAGAAACAGGTTCAGTTGGCCAAAACAGGGCCAACAGGTTGCTGTCTATAGGTATACACATTTAACTACATTTTGTCCGTTGTTTACATCATATTGTTTATCTTTTACTTAAATATGAAACATAATTTTATTTAATAGAGAACGTTTTCTGAAGCAACGTAAACTCAAGTTGGTAATCCTACAATGGATAAACTTTATTTCGAGGTAGCTAATATAATTTACTGTTTTGAAGATGATACTAAAATCCAGCCTACAGCAAAATAACCTAGTTTCCTTAAACTGCATATCAACCAAGAGAAACTCGATGTTTCAATACCAGCTTCAATTTGTGCTTAATACACTTTCATAACAAGCAAATACCATTACAATATAAACATATATGTTGATATTCTTGAAGTACTCTAGCTCCCACTATGTAACTAATTTTCCATATCTTTGAATATATATTTAAATCATTTTATTTGATTGAATCACTGTATAAATAGCTGGTCACATCACAAATAAACCATTCAGACACTGCATAGAACCTGTTAAATAATACCATTATGGTCTTCTTCATTAAAACCCCATAAGTCATCTTTGAAACAAACGTAAGCAATATATGTTTAAGTGTTGACTCATGTGTTCAATTCTCCATATTTGGATTCCAAATGAAACTCATACTTATTGTATTTGTCAGTTAATTTTATACTTTTAACATTTTCGCAGATATATATATTAATTTTCCCAACATTAAATTATCCAACCATTTGCTGTGGGATTCTAAGCTGGAACGTTCCGCACTCGTCGTTGGTAGCTCGACACATTGACCACTCCTTCACGAATCCTCCTCGAGAATCTCTACTCTTTTATTATTCCCTTTTTGTTACGAAGACGTTATAGGAAGTCTTCAAGGCAGTCGCAACAAATGCAAACCTGTCGTTTTACCACCATGTAAGAATAAGTATAAAGCATAGAGTTAGGATAAAATAGAGAGAACATTCATGACGTCACACGAAGCCAAATTTACGGTTCAGCGGGTCATATTGTGTGACTCCATTAGAGTCCCTGTACACCGAGTACTGTGAGGTCTTTTTGACATTTCTGTCGTGTGACAACAATATGGCCTTAAATGTTATTTTTCAATAACTTATAATAATAACAGTTATATAAAATAACTAAAATAACAGTACGGTATCTCTTTCGAACTGGAATTTATTGATTCGCAGCTGTCACGAAACAGGATAAAGCACCATTTTAGGTTAACTTAATTCCTTGTAGCTTATGTGTGCAGTGGTAAATGTTAAAATAGATATATATGATCTTACATACGTGCGTAATGCGTATATGTGCAAAAGTCACGTACTGTTAAAACTTGGTACAGTAACAAAAGTAAAGTTTTATATATACCCTGTGCGACGCACACGCGACGTGAACGGCACATGGGAGATATGAAGGTAGCTCTCCACATATTCTCGACCAGTGCCACGAACTGAGATGGAGTGGTCAGCCCACACTCGACCACCTTTACCTTCCCAATATGCCCAGGAATACCAAGGGAACATGGGAGATATGAAGGTAGCTCTCCACATATTCTCGACCAGTGCCACGAACTGAGATGGAGTGGTCAGCCCACACTCGACCACCTTTACCTTCCCAATATGCCCAGGAATACCAAGGACACTGATATCAAATTCGATAGGAGACTGAGTAAACCACTGAGCGCAACGCATGGGAACACTGCGAGAAAAGTCTCCAGTGTTCTGGCCGGAACTTGAACAAGTAGTTCGTATTACAACTGGGGAATGGAATGATTTCGCCCACTGACAATCTGTGATTATTTACCGATTTGCAGTAGCTTAGTGGTAGACTGTTGGCATAGCATTCGAGAGGTCGTGGGTTCAAGCCCAGCGGTCTGACTTAGTTTTTTTTAGTTTTTTTCTCGATAACACAAAGCAAATGCCGGGATTGCACCTTCAACATAGGTCCTGCCCAACCTCTTCCTTAATCCTTTCTCTCCCTATCCCGTCTGAGCCTTAGATGCCTAAAGACCATAAATAAAATTCAAAACTCTGCTATTATTTTTCTCTCCCACTAAAATCTCCCCGGGAGGTAAAGATAAAATAATAATAATAAAATATTGAAAATCAAATGTAAAGTCGTATCCAATACTTCTGTTTCAACAAAGTTAATGATTGAGGGAGTGTCGCATAGAAAGGCTTCTCTACGTATGAATTTCATTGTTAAGAAAGTAATATCATTTAACAGGGCAATATAGAAATCCCCTCTAAGCAGCATGTATAAGCTTTGCTAAAATAACTAGATGTATTGGGTACAAGCTCAATTGTGATTTGCTAAACCTGCTCGGCTTGCATTTCTGGATACTTCATTTATGATGATGCCGTGATGTCTTTGCATGTCTCTAGCTCCGAAGGAAGTACCTGGTTTCCAAATTTCTTTAAAAGAACTTTTGCTTTGTTTTGAGATACCCTACATGGTGGTACAGCTACGGGCAAAAAGATTGTCGTATGTTTATAACTAACTTTTCTTATTTCAAAAATAAATATTTTGAAACCTCGTACAAATGTGTTGGCTTACAGGCATACGTACAATTACACCGCCCACTTTTGAGGAAAATATTGTTATAAACGAGGGCGATACTTGCAAAGAATGCCATCGACAAAAAAATTCAAAGTCCAAAATCTACAAAGTTGTGTAGTTTCCTCGTTTTATCTCGGATAGTGATACTTATGTAATGCAATTGGAACTATTAATCCCAATTAATTTTCGTTAGTAGATATCAGACACGGGAGGGACATCTTCTAGAACTCGGGAAATATTCTTTAAAGACGTGCGACAATCTTAGCTGTACATCTCTATTTTCCAACATTTCGCTTTTCCCTCTCTCTCTCCACTTTTTCTTACGAATTTCGCACCCTGAGTATAACGAAAAGTTCTAACCTTATTTTCTAAATGTTTAAAATTCAAGAAGTTGCTATTAAGAACAATAAAAAGGTAAAGTTCCGTAAAAAACGAACATACAAAGTACGTAATGACCCACTGAACACGAGGTTGTGGCGATAAGGTCGTATAACATCCACCCAACCTAACCTTGCCCTCCCACGCAAAATCGAAACTATCGACTACTCTCCTCAATTTTCGGATTGGCTACCGCGTACTCTTGTCGAAAATGGAATAGAAATATCAAGAAAGACCCGGAGAATTAGCACGTGCCTTTTCTTATAAGTGGTAGAAACAACCACATTGGCTTGGCAGTCTAGATAACAAACAATTTCGGCTGTTATATCTAAACTGTTATAAATAACTGTTAATTTTCAAAACCAGTAACAGTTATAACAATTTAGCAAAATTAAAAGTTATTAAATAACGGTAATTTTATTTCTTTTCTATCTCTACAACTACAGCACAATACATCTGGAACATTTTCAAGCAATTTACAATTGTCAATTCTCTGCAAAACAGCTGTCTTTTCGAACAAACATAGCTATTTTCGAGTTTCATCTGATATGGGTGCTTCTCATTAATAACTTTCCTTCCCATAATAAAGAACGAGAAGGCAATACTCGGTACAGAGGGTCTCTAAATATGGAGCCAATCAATGAGGTGGTAGTGCTCGTCCCTTCCGTTTCTTGGCTTCACTCCCCTCGCTAAGAAAACTGCCTTATGTTTCCTCTATTCTATTCCTAACTCTACGGTATAAAGAATACTTTCCGTCTTTCTTTGTTATGTGCATTTTTCTTTCTTTAACATTTTGACCTTCGCTACACTATTAAATTTGTATTTCTCAATAAGTGTAATATGTCGCCCTAGAAAAACGCATATAAAGCGACATCAATGTAATAGTTGAAAAGGAAAGTTGAAAAAAGAACTTCATATTAACGTTCTATTAACTAAATTAAATGTTCGTTGAAACATAATTTAAAATTCTATCTGTTTAATATGGGGAAAGCAGTTAACTTTATTCTATTAGCTTTTAAGCACAATTTTTATGCACTTAACTGGGAAAGATAATATAGGGAACAGTTCAATAATAAATACGTCGCATTAACGCCCTATCAACGAAATCAAATTTTTGTTGGGATATAGATTGAAATTCAACAACGTGTTTTCAACATAGAAAAGAGGACACACAATAACAGTTAATGGCATGCAATTAGCTTTTAATTACTAATTTTATTCCATTTAATTAGAAAGAATTCCATCAAACGAAATCTATACCATAGTTGAAAAAATATAAAAGGATCTTAAAAACATGCTTTTTTAAGTAAACGAAAATGTACTAAAAGTAACAAACAAGCTAAGTAATGGATTTATTGTAGACAAAACCAAAGCGCCCCCGTATAAATTAAAATTATCTTATAACGTATCCAAAAGAAAGATTTAAAATGATAGGGACAAGTGAAGGTTACTAAGCGAATGCCGGGGCCTGCCAGTTTCAGAGTCAAAGTCATAGATTTCCCCACCGGTGTCCATGACTATTCCAACGGTGTATGGCTTATCTCTGTCGAACCTGTGGCTACTGAAATCTCGTAGGGACACAAATGGAGAATATTAAGCGATTGAAAGGGACCTGCTAGTTTAAGAGTCACATTCGTTATTTTCCTCACCGTTGCAGAACATAACGAATCCAGTGGTGTATAGACCATCTCTGTCGGACTTGTAGTTTCTGAGATCTAGGAGGGGCTCAAATGGAGAATACTAAGCGACTATTAATAGAAAGGCCCTACCAATTTTTAGGTCAAAGTTGTAGGTTATTCCACGGTTTCATACCATTATGAATATAATTGTGTATGGCTTAAGCTCTGTCACATTCATAGTTTCCTCATCGTTTCTGATCATGACGAATCCAACGGTACCGAAAATACGTTAAAACGATTGAGGTACATTGCTTTGAGTCGAAACATGTTGGTTTGGTTTAAATATTCTCACAAACGTCGAAGATATAGGAAAAATATATTTTTTTTAAGTTGAACCAAAATGAATGAAAAACGTTCAAGTACATGGATCGGATGAAATATGTTGGTTTGGTTTAAATATTCCCATAAACGCTGAAGATATAGGGAAAAGTCCATTTTTTTTCAAGAAAGCGGCCGGTGGTACCGAAAATGCATGAAAAATATTCAAGTACATGGATCGGAGTCGAAATATGTTGGTTTGGTAGAAATTATGCAATGAACACCGACGATAGGGAAAAGTCTAATTTTTCTAGGTGGCCAATAGTAAATACATGAAAACCATCGAAATATATTTAAAAGCGATTTAAAGATATTTAAATTGTTTTGAGTCGAAATGTACAGGTTTGTTCGAGATATTCCCAAAAATATCGAAAATATAGGGGAAATTTCACTTTTCAAGATGGCGGCCGAAAATAGCTCGAATACATGGAACCGTTAAAGTACAATCATGCGGGTAGAAAATGCATTGAAACCAATGATGCACGTCGTTCTGAGTTGAAATACGTTTGTTTGGGCGAAATATGCCTTCTGTATTAATCTTAGCTATATTTGATTCAACATGGCGACGTTTTAATCATTTGATGTGCTTCTCGTGACCTAATCTTGATAATTTACCTTTACAACAAATTTCACTTGACTAGATCAGGTGGTTATCGTAACCAGACTCTCCGGGGAACTTCACCTACAGATGACACCTCACTTTAATGCGAGGGTAAGGAATTCACTTGTTTTGCTTAGTGTCCGCGCCTCCCGCTGAGTTTATGGCTGTAGCAATCCTCCTTCTTTTTCCTACGCAGGATTGCCCGTCCAGTTCTAATACTTACCAGACACTTCTCAATTCATTAAAGTACAAAAGACTGTCAAATAACTTATAAAGGACACACTACGCGTGGAGCATCGCTCGAAAACGTACTCGAGTGGTCCATATACTTATTAAAAATGATTTATTTTCTTCCACCTGTAGCCCTCCATCCTGTAACTATCACATATTCACATTAAAAAAA
>JAGDQP010024171.1:0-28260 GCA_022664845.1 Lepisma saccharinum | reverse complement strand
AGCTTAATTTTCGATAGAAAGTAATTACGTATGTAAGGATTTTATCACGGTTTCGAAAGAGATCAGAATGTCCGGGTTGAAAATTGACATTTTGCGTTTTATAGATTGCTTTCTGAAGGTTTAAAACTTTTTCAAGGCATATTGTTTTCGCATCAACAGGCGTGCAGCACACAGCCCCGTGGCAACTAGGAATGTCACGGATTTCCCATAGGTAATGGGGAGGCACGCGAATTCTAGCCCGCTCCCGGCTACCCTCACTGAAGGGTTGCAGAGTTTTCATCAGACTTACAATATGAATACCGGGGTGGTACCTCAATGCACTAGATTCTACCTTCCAGATCCCTGCACCGAAAAACTGAACGTCTAGGGACGTCATCTCTCGGACGTAACTGAGTTATGGCAAAATTGTCTGTTCAGTCCATAAAAGAAAATAGGGAAGCAATCCAGATTATGGTAAGAACAGAACAGAGTAACCTATCCTACATCTAATTCAGTTTAACAGAACCAACTTTAAATAATTTCAGCTAATCTAACGCAAATAATGTGTAGTAAATCAACAAATTGAATGAAGAATTCGCGGGCATGAAAGGGACTTCTAACACGGAATACAGCTTTTTTTTTTTAAAAAAAAAAAAGGGATGTAGAAAAATTCAACGATGTATCTGCATGGGGTGTCTTGATGAGTACGTCTCCACGAACTAAGCTGAAGCGTTTTAATTCTGTTACAAAACATTACATTTCTTCTGTTACAAATGCTGAACCTAGATCTCCCAGTGGCTTGCCTAGTGCTCTACAATTAAGCTACTACAGCCACGACCAAGTTCTGTGTACTTGAGAATTCCTTTTTGCTTAAGCTGAGTGGAAAGTAAAGACAATCGAGTACAAGTGGAGACTTTTAATTCAAAAATCATTTTTAATGGAGGAAGCCTTCCCGGAATTGTGTAACAGGAAAGAATTAGACGCTAGTTTCCTTCACATAAAGACCTCGTTGGCTTACTTGTAGATCACTCGTCCGGAATCGGGGATCCTGCTTTCATTTCCAGTAGTGGTAATTGATTATTTTTCCTTTATTTTTACACAACCGGATTACCGGTACCATTAATGATATCTTTATGTAAAGGAATGTTGCATGTAATTCTCTCGTACCATCCCAGCATTTGCCTCGTGTGACCGAGGGAAACCAGGGAAAACCTAAGTCAGGATGTCCGGACCCGGGTTTGAACCCGCGTTCTCCCCATTGCTAAGCAAATGCTCTACCACTGAGCCACGGCAGCTGGGTATAACTTATTTTGAAAAATAATATGCAGGAAAAAATTATAAAATGCTTTTACACCCCTCAATTTTTCATTTATCGCTTCCTGATACCATCATGTTTCGAAGTACTGACATGAAGCACAAAGGTTGGTACGACTGAACATAGAAAGGTTTCATAATGATAGTATGAAAAATTCGTATATGGGTCTCGCAATGGTAAAAGAGTAAAGGGGATTCACACTGACTATTGCATGAATAGGGAGGGAAAAAAATTTGATTTTCTAAAATCGAAGTAAATAGCGTTGATAACGATAATTTCTAAGTCTAATATACACTTTTACATATAATTATACATAATAATCAATGGTGGGTCCCACAAACATACAGCCTGTCAAGGATTCCACAATGGTAGACGGATGTAAATATATATATTATATATATATATATGAGCTCCTGCGTAGCCTAGTCGGTAGCGCGCTCGACTTTGGTGCGAGCGGTCCCGGGTTCGATTCCCGGTGGGGGCTCAAATATTTCGGTGTTGACCCAGCATCGTGAGGACAATTGGGGAGCTGCTGTGAATAAAATACAGTGGCGATCACAGTGAGAGCTTCGGCTCTCCTCTCCCAACCCGTCTGGTCAGCGTGGGAGCAGTAGACCAACTCCTCCCTTCGGGGAGAGGCCTCATCCTCTAATGGATTGAATATGGCTGTGATTTATTATATATATATATATACTTGATGTATAGTAACGTATATTGTACACTGATGGCTTAAGATAAAACGTACATGAAAATAGCGACTAACAAGTGAGGTTTGAGAGAACGTTGTTTTGATACAATGAATGTAGATGGTCATTGTACTGTCCAATTGGTTCCTCCGCGATATGCAGGTAGTATTAGTGGCAACATCGTACTGTCCAACTCCACTTGCAGCATTAATTCTGGTTTGTTCTCAAGCTGGCTTGACGGGATGTATAGTTTCTCCGATTTCCCCCTAAGACTCTCAAGTCTCAAGTAATTAAGGAAGATATATCTCGTCAAGCACAGTGATCAATGTACACAGAAACAAAGAAAATGTCATACCATGGACTTAAATAAAGATATAATCCTGACTTTTTCCTGGGTAAACTGAGGGAACCCAAGGAAAATCTGTATTATCTACTATCATTAATATCAATATGGGTATTACTGCGACCTGAAGGACATAAATAGATTTAAAGGTCAAATTTAAATTAGTATTATCTTGTTCAAAATCGTATTCATCATATTATGAGATATTGGAAACACTAGTTGGAATACTGGAATTGGGGCACTAGACCTCTTGGATTTATGGGCTAATATCATGAGAGGGGACTGCCACTAACAGAAAAACTTACATTGTTCTCCAAATTGTAATTTATTAAAATTTCTATAATGGATTATAGAATTTGCCTTGGAGAATTTTTGTAAAAATATGATAAATAATTAATTAGGGTATTTCAGGGTTTAAAGCAGAAAGACTGGTGGTTAAAATTGGCTGAATCCTCTCTGAGTTCAATTCTATTATATGAATGCAATGTAGTAGCATATTAATAACAACAGACACATTCTTAGTACGGATTTTCTTTGACAATTCGGTCCAAAGTTATCATCAAATGAAGTGGAATATGCGAAAATTCGTTATATAAATCCGGCCCAGGTCATTTCTTTTTCTTATTAATTTTCTACATGTTTCTATCACAGTACATGCTTAATAATCTTTCCCCTCAACTAGAATAATTTTAATGTAAATAAAAAGAAAAAATGTAGTTTACCAAACTGTTGTATCACTTCTGACATACTTTGTTCTTGCCTTCGTTACTTTAGGCAGAGGTTTGTTAGCATTAAACTGAATATTAGGATATATTTAGAACGACAGGGAAAAGATCATCTATAGGACGTCTCCAAAATATTCATGAAAGCTCAGTTGGCAAAATTCTATTTTCTAAGACAAGTATTAGTTTTGCGGGAAAACAACATAGAACAGAACTTTGAGTGTATTTAATATAATTTGCCTTTAGAAGGGAAACAGGTCTATAATATCTATGATAGTCCAGATATGAATGTTTAAAAATTTATCGCCCGTCATTTGAAAACGATTGTTATTTTGTTCCAGGTGGAGATTTTGTTGGAAGCACATCGATTTTTTTTTTCAAGGTACACTCATTAAGTGATGAATGTTTCACTTTTCCCTCCCAGAAGGATTTTTTTTTTAATGTACAGTATATTTGGTGTCTTGCTTTAAAGAGAATATTTCTCATGAGGATGTGTGGGTGAAGAGAGGTGAGTGCGCTTATGTGGAAGAATATGCGACAAAAGCGCGTGCATCAACTTTCTCCACGTTATTAATAATTCCCTCTCTCCCTAGACACACTCAGAGCGCAGAAACAGAAAGCTCTGTTTCTTTGAAGTGGATGGTGAACATAGAAGTATACTCTGTTGGCAAAAGTATATGTCTTGATGAACTTAGACGTAGTCTGCAACAGAACCAAGTTAGCAGAAGATTGACACAGAACATCTTTTGTTAGTCTGCCCAACAAGATGAATGTCATATGTTATTACACACGGCATACAATATGTTTCGTGAGACAGAAACTATTCCGTAAATGTAATTATTTGGAGCAACTGAATGTAATACTTTCATAACTGTGAAATATATTTCCCAACCAGAGGAAAAGTGATGTGTAATTTAACTGTGATGTTGATGTTAGGAAATAAAAATAAATATACAAAAATGTATGCGTAATAATGGTGTACTGTACTTATTGGAAATAGGAAAAGCTCAATGTAATACACATAGCTTCACCATGTAGAAAACTCTACTCCTGCCCGGACATTAGATCAAATATATTAAATATCTTATTCGATAATCTAGGCATGAAGTGTGCTAACATCAAGCGATTGCATCATATCGCATTGTAACATACTGCATGTGAAATCTTTAATACATACATTAACTTGAATATACTTTGAAACATATTCAAATAGAATTGCTATCATAACGCTTTCACCAACATAAAATTTCTATAAATAAAAATATATATTTTTAAAATGTTGACCACAACACGAACATCAAAGGAATGTTATTTGTTTATGGAAATAGGGGGTTGCCAATGAGTTTTGTTTATGAAACGAGGTGAGGTCACCATCATTGATTGTAGAGTCCATCCCAAGTGCTATCGTTTGGTTTACCACAATATTTTTTCCAGGTTAATTACATGCTGCAACGCGCTTCAAAAGCGGGGAAAAGTTCAAATAGTATGAAGAGAATTTAATAAACATGGGTTAAATATATAATACATAAATGCATAGTTTCCATTTATAAGTACAAACGAGAATTATAAATATTTTTAAAATACTAAAAAATATTTAATATCTTCAATGTATGCAATAAACTATAAAATATTCCATAATTTCTCACCGTTAAACATTTCTTACATTCAGATGTCTCCGAAAATTTAATGAGGAAGAATTATCAAAGTTAAGAGTAGCTATATTTTCATACGTATTTAATAGATGTTGCTAAAACCAAAATACACTATAATAATATGACCTAGATCCAATATCTTTGAAGATACTTTGATGATTAATCGTACTTTATTCATGATCGTAAGTAGTTTGTACAACTAAGCGTCAACACTATATCAAACGTAAGTCTCTCTGTCCCCCCTCTCTCTCTTTCTTTCCGGCAATTGTTTATTGTTTGCCTACTTACCTGATGTTTATTGTTTGTTGGCTTGAACTGTTTGTTAACTTTTTACATCAGGAGAAATTTTGAAAAGGCTTCCCCATTTCTTTTAGCTTTATTGTTCGAAATTAGCTCTATTCGAAACTCCACACATTAATACTTTATTCCTCATTTAGCAAGGAGTTAGTTGTTCACCGTTGTCATCAAACCAATCTTCCTCCATAAAGATTAAAAAAAAAAAAAAAACAAGGTTTCTCCGTCTAATTTGGCTTCCTTACAACAAATCCTGGTAAATCTCAGTCAAGATGGTCGGCCGCTGGTTACGAAGCTAGGAACTCCCAAATGCAAACCAACGCTCTACGGTGAAAATGGTGACACTTCTGGGTTTTACTTCGGGGTGGCCGAGAGATTAGCGCGCTCGCTTTTTGTGAATTCCTTCTGAGTTCCATTGAACGGAGTGGTTCGGAACCACTTTATCAAAAGCCTTAGGTCCCGTTCATGAAGCTCACCAGCCCGTGTAGGAAGTTAACAACAATTTATTCATTCATATATCTTACGCAGATAGTGACTATCAAGATGCATAACTACAGTACTAAAGTAGTTACATTGTATCACTACTACAGACATGGCTTATTTTTGTAGTGAGTTGGTTAGGGGTAAAATCTCCCTTCTACTGCTGAGAATCTTTGGGAAGCAACAAGTACAAGTAATCATATCTTAAATACTGTTTAATACTTTATGTATATCTATTAACACTTTGATATACAAGCAAGTACTGTATTAATTTTCTTCAGTCCAAGAAGACCTTTATTAAAGGAAGAAATTTTGCTATATTACACTGATGTTACCCTGAATTAATTCCGTCTACTAACTGAAATAACATTCTGCTATACGTTTGAAGCAAAGTAATATTTTATCAAAAGTTCATTGGTAGCAATTAATGAACGACTAAATAACTGTAATTTACTACTATTTCAATTATTTGTGTGCTGGTTATGTTACTAACTCCGTATATTAATTTTTCCACTTAAAGGTAATACCTTATGAGAAAAAAAAACACTTTCGTGGAAGTTTTGCTGAATCCAGGAGTTATCTCATTGAGATATACAAGAGTTACATGTTTATGACAGGTTTGAAATCCCATGGAAACAACTACACTTCTACAGATGCAAATGATTAAAATATTCAGCAAAAGAAAATCCTTATTGTATGTTAAGTTTGTCGTGAATTGTTTCGTTTGCTTGGTATGAATCTGATATTCTTTTTCTCCCATGTCGACTTGCCGGGGTTTCTGGAGAGGTATTGTAATTCGCTTTCTGCGCCTGCGTGTTAGAGCGGTAAAAATGATAATTAAAAAAGGCTTTAAAAAAAAAAAATAAACACGTTTTCTAAAGATGGACTAAAAAATAAAAAAATGAACTAATCTTATGAATTGGAAAATAAAAGCGTGGGTGCTCTTAGATGATTTTATAAGGTAAGCAAGAGCACCCACGCTTTTATTATCCGATTCATAAGATTAATTCAATTTATTATTTTTTTTACTTTTTAGTCAATCTTTAAAAAGCACGATATTTCTGTCGTGAAGTGCACGTCTCTCCATTTCGCTTCTCTTAAGCTTCAACAAAACTGTTTCGATGAATCATCACTCCACGACAAAAACGATAAAAACACAGGAAACAAATTACAATAAATTCAAACTATTTCCTTGGTTTCAATTGTGGTACACGGCCTACACAGGGTTTTGCAAACCTAGAAATCTTTTGGGAAAGACAGTATATAAAATCAAGAAGGCTATACGCAGAAGGTGTTAGTGGTTATATTAGATGTTCCATTTCCTTTTAGTTCAAGCTTCTAGTGAAAACCTAACTTGAGGAGAGATGATCATATGAAGCATACAGGGAAACAAGTTGCAATATGTACTTCATAATAATAGTAATAAGTTTGTACTCGTAACAAGTATTACACAATGACAACCAACCTCTCAGAAAGTTTCGATCCAAAAGCTCAAAAAATCAACGACTTATAGTGGTTTTAAGAATATGAAATACATGGGAGTTAAATGGGAGAGTTGGATTTTAAAATGCGTTTTACGAGAATTTCCCCTTCTTTCCCTGTAAGCTTCATGATCATCTCTCATTAAATGCTGTTGCTCATTCACTTCATTTACTGTATTGGTTTCGGTCTGTTGAGTTCGATTTTAACTTTCCTTTCGTGGTAAACACTATTGTGCTTTTTTAAAATTATACTATAAAAGAAAATCTGTATAATATGATGTAAATATCAGGAAGTAAATTCTTGTTACATGACAAAATATTGTGGCCCCCTTACCTGCTTGTCACGGACCCCAGGCTGGGAAACACTGCATTATAGCTTTTCACCTGCTGTAAATAACACTTTATAAATAGTTAATTTATTTTTTGTATCAGATATGAGTGTGAGTTGTTTTTAGCCATATCATATTAACAGCGAAGAGATGCATGTGAATTGCGTACAGTGATTCCTCCAGGATTTTCAGTTTTTGGGGGTATAAAGTCAAAATTGAGAATGTGTAAGTGGAGTTTTGCATGTTTTCTGTCGATATTTTACAGTAATTTTTAAGTTGGGGTGCTCTCGAGCATTTGCGGGGTGACACCACCTACAGGGAGGGCTGGCGGAATCACTGATTGCATATATGCAGAATATGAAGTAAAAGCTACGCTTGGAAATAGGTAAAATGCGCCAAGCGAAGGTCTTTCCTAAGTGATCTTGCCCCCTCCCCAAGCTAAAACTGAACTGACGCAGCGTAACGCTTCTCCGTAGCTGTGCGTGACTTTCCTGACCACAAGCTTTCATTCAAGTAGTTCCCCAATTGTCCCCACGTTGCTGGGTCAGCACCGAAATTTTTAACTCCCACCGGGAATCGAACCCGGGACCGCTCGCAATGAAGTCTAGCGCGTTACCGACTAGGCCACGCAGGACCTCTACAGTGATAACTTTGGTTTACTAAGAACATTTAATTGTATCTCCCATTTAATAATTTTGTAGGGCTCGAAGTGAGTACGGTAGCCATTAGGAAATGGTTAAAAAAAAGCCGGACACTTGGATAAACTAAATAAAAACTGAAATGAAAGGAGATGCGGGAATAAAATTTTCTTTGATTAACTATGTCTTTAGTTGTGATTGCTAAAAGATAAGTAAGTTGATGTAACAGATGCGTATAAAATGCAAAAGGAAAAGAAAGGTAAATAAAAGCGCGATTAATACGTATCATCAGAGTAATGAATAGTGGTCTAGAGTTAGTTTCCAAACAGCCTGTAACAAGACCATCAGCAATATTGGATCATTATAGTTCCTAATTTCCGTTCGTGGTGAAATTCTATAGAATGTGCCCACATATTAAATATTTAACCTTATTCCTGATATTTCCCTCCTCGAGCCTCTTTCAGTAGACGTTTGTTCTGCAGGAAAGCTTTAAAAAAGTCACTGCAAATTTTATTCTTCTGAAGTTTAGTAAAATTTACTAAAAATTCAAAAATCTGAAAATGTCTGATATTGAAGCCATCAGAATGATTGGAAGTGAAATATTTTAAACGAGACAATTAAAACCAGGACGAATCAGCGTTCGGCTCTACTGTTAAGCTGGACACAGGACATTACGATCAGAAACAGGACTGTTGAAGACGAAGCAAACGGACGCCTGCTACGAAATATTGTTGAAATAAAAATATAGTTTCCAATTCTGTCATAGTGTGTGAGCAGACACTTGTGTGGAAGACATGTGTTGTGTAACGAGACGGATATATTCTGTGCTCTACTGTGTAATTGCAAAAGAAGAGAAGAAAAAGAAGAAATTTAAGTTGTACAGAACGCCAGTGTAATATTTATATCCTGTATCTAGTACGTAAACACAAGGCAAGAGCCGAAGTGCTTTATGGTACTAGTAAAGCGCGGGAACAAGTATTCAAGCATGTAAACTCGTGCATATTCCTGCCAACTGTTGGAGTAAATCATTAGTACATGTTTTGATAACTGATTGGGGGCAAGTGGACAAAAGCCTGGGGGGGGGGATATCAGATGGACAGCTGGATTTGTAATTATTTTGTAAAGAGGAAATAGTTTTGGCAGTAAAAAACATGTAGCTTGTAAGTATAACATTGGGATATCAGGGGTGTTTTGTTTTCGTCACAGTTGGATCGTCACCGAGAACAAAATACAGATAGATGCAAATGGGATGAAATGCATTGCTAGCTGCTGTGCAAGCAGTGAGAGAAGACAAAATGCCTGTTTCAGCTGCTGCCAGAACCTTTCACATACAGTACCTTTGAATACACTAAAAGAACGACTGGTTGCGTTGCGAAGAATAGTATTAAGAAATTTGGAAAACATACAACTTTTTCGAAGGACATGGAAAACTGGTTATGAAACCATCTCCTTGAATTATACAACATTAGTTTTGGATTAACTATTTAGGAGCTGAGAAGACTCGTGTACAGATTTGCACTAATGAATAATTATAATCGCGATTCTTAACTGATCAGAATAATTTACGTGAACTTCGAGGAAAGAAACGAAAGACTGTCTCCTCTAAATTATCAAACCAACAGAAATCTAGAGAAGAAATGGACTTACACAACATTTGTAGAAAAGTAGTAAGGAAGGTGAACATTGAGTCCAATATATTACGTGTTCTTTTTGGTTTCGTGTAAACTCCGTTACTAAGGATGATGTTCCGTACTTTCAATGGGATCAGTGTAAAATGGATTATGATGATAAGATATGTAACTGTCCATTTGCCGCAATATAAAAGTCCTTCTGCCCCCATGTGAGGGGCACATGGACACTTTGAACGACTTTATATTTTCTCTATTTGTTTGAAATGTATATGTCATAAATATGTTTGCGTGCCAGCGCGTACGTACGTGACATACGTTTATTTTACTGTATGTTTTATATTTTCATTGTTTCAAATATATATGATATAATTGAAAATATGCTTATGGTATCCGTTTGCCTCTTCTTTCCCATATATATACATATTGTACTCATAAGTTAAACAGCATGAGCTTCTAGACTTGCCTTTGTTTTAGTAGCAACGATTAAATCAAAAAATTAAAATACCAATAATCAATAAAGTAAAGTAATTTTTATTGGCATCGTAAAATACCAATAATGCAATATCGGTGATCAATATAAAAATCAGAAGTTGCAGAACGCGATATAAAAAGCTTATTATATTAGTTCAGAATGCTGCTAAAAGTTTCACAAAATCGGGACGTGAATGCCGATAATTAAAATCTGTTGGTGGTGACCATTCGAAGGAACTTCTTTGAATAGCTTCAATCAAAGTATTGGATGGGATGTCCAGCATTTACTCTGTCATTTGTGGGAGAAATGTTCGTCGATGGTAATCTGCTCTTTCAGCGCTTGTCAGTTGACTCTTAACAGTCGGCATAGACTACCCTCAGACGCGTCGGAGTCTCTTGATTTTTCTACTGTCCCTCTCCCTCTTCCGAGGTCTCTTGAAATTCACCCCCTGAAGCCAGACAGTCTGGAGGGCCATTAATTAACAGCTGCTCCCTAATTCCTTCCTATCCCCATCAGCAGCCACAGTTACGAATGATCCCCACTCCTAACCCAAACCAATCATTCAGGGTTGCCATGGCGCCAGGTGAGAAACGTTGCTTTCAAAGCGTGCCTAAAAATATATTAAGAAATTTCAACGCCCGAACAAACTGATAAAGTCTTGTTTCAATGCATTAAGTGTATCATGAATGCCTCTACAGAATTCTAAAAGTGACATTATACCAATAGTGGATTAAAATTCGTAAAATATCAAGGTTTAGTATTTCCATATCACATCATTAGTAATAGGTAAGCCACTATATTTTGTATCAGTGACCTCTACATTAACGCAAGTAAACATGTTAATTTGTTTTTATGCGACTTTTTGGATGCTACTGTGCATAAATATACTTTCTTGTTTTAATTTCACGTTTATACTACACATCGCAGAAGCAGTCAACATTTACTGACATCAGTAACTAACTTCTGTACTAGCAGTAGTAACTACTAGTTACTACATCAGTAACTAGCAGTTACTGACATCAGTAATGAACTTCCTCTCACAGTTCTTCTCAAAGAGAAAAGCATGAATGTGGCAGGCTTTAAAATATATAAGCGCATGTTTGAAATAAAATTCACCTCACGTCTCGTCATTAAACAAGATACGGAAGTTTATGTAGTTCAGATAATTTTATTATAAGTTCATTTGTGGAATGTACGCTATATGAAGTTTTCATCTAGGGTGACCAGAAATTTGTTGACAAATATATATATATATATATATATATATATAAATCACACCAATATTCAATCCACTAGTGGATGGGGCTTCTCCCCGAAGGGAGGTGTTGGTATATATATAAATATATATATATATAGATATAGATATATACATATAATCATATTCAGAGACTTTCTATCCACTGCTGGATAAAGGCTTCCCCTGTTCTTTCAACATATCTCGGTCTGCTGCTATCCTCATCCATGTAGCTCCTGAAAAACGCTTGATTTCATCTACACATCTTGCATTTGGGCGTCGCCTCTGTCGTTCCTTTTCTCTAGGAATCCAATGTAGTACATTTGACGTCCACCTTCCATCTATTCGTCTAGCAATTTGACCGGCCCATTTCCACTTCATCTTCGCAGTCTTGATTACATCTTCAACCTTTCTTTGTGCGCGAATCCATTCACTTGTCTTCCTGTCTATCCCGGTTATTCCTAACATTCATCTCTCCATTGCTCTATTGTATGGCTTGAGTCGTTTGCGCATTCAGTGTCCAAGTTTCACAGCCGTACATCATCACAGGTAAGACACATTGATTATTTACTTTACGCTTCAGACACATTGGTAGTTTGTTTTTGAAAATAAAGTGTAGTCTTCCAAACGAACTCCACGCCATTTTACATCTTCTATTTATTTCATCAGTCAACTTGGCATTCGATGCTTTGAGGCCTAGGTAAACTTATTCATCAACCTATTGTCTCTCCGTTAATCTTTATTTCCTTCTATGCAGCATGTTGATTGTATATGGCTTTTGTTTTACTTAAATTCATTTTAAGGACTATTTTCGAACTCTCATTACTCAGTTCTTCCATTCTGGTTTGTAGTTCTTCAGCACTTGAAGCAAACAGGACTATATCATCAGCAAACCGTAGGTGATGAAGATATTCGCAATTAATTTTAATTCCAACTTCATCCCGTTTGAAATTTCGGAACACTCTCTCCAGGACCGCAGAAAACAGTTTTGGAAAAATTGAATCTCCTTGCCTTATCCCTTTTCCAACTTTAAAATTTTCACTTTCTTGATTTAGTCTAATGACAGATGTGTCAGTCAAATAAATATTTCCCAGTAGATTGATGTATGCATTTTGGATGCCTTGATGTTCAAGTGATTTAAGTACTGCTGACAAGGAGACAGAATCGAAAGCTTTCTCAAAATGTACGAATCCCTAACATAGTGGAAGTTCATATTCATTACTCCTTTCCATAATTTCATTCAATATCCACTGTGCTAAATCCACGTTGAAATCCGGCTTGTTCCCTTCCCTGGTTAAAATCCAAGTCCCGTTCAATACGATTCAAAATAACTTTGGTTAACATTTTGTACAGAACTGACAATTCACTAATTAGTCTATAGTTTTCGACGCGTTTTTTGTCCCTTTTCTTGTACAACAAGATTATAACTGCATTATTTCAACTTGAGGGTATTTCTCCCTTCCTCAGGCACATTGAGAATAATTTCGCAAGTTCCTCTTTCATCTTTTCACCTCCCCATTTAAACATCTCTGCTGTGAGTCCATCTTCTCCTGGCGATTTTCCGTTCTTCGTCCTTCGAAATACTTTATCCACTTCTTCTTTCATTACATCTGGGACATCTACATCATTTTCTTTTGAGTCTTCGTTTCTTAGTTATTCGGAGTAGTACAATTCTCTGTAGAAAGTTTCAAACATTTTTATAATTTCTTCCTTATTTCGTGTCGTCTATTAACTGCAATTATGTGCTTTTGTCCTATCATGAGATGCTGTTTGGTTTCCTTCAGGTTCTAACTTTCGTCGATTATATTTCTAACAAGATTTTCGTTATATCTTCGTACATCCTCTCTTATTTTCTTCTTTATGGTTTTATTTAGTTCTACGTATTCAATCCTCTTTATCTAATTTTCTTCTTCTTTCATTTTCTTTCTTTTCTTCATCAAGTTTAGTTTCTTCTGAGATTCTGCTATCATTTCTCTTTCTGGGGCCTGTTATTTCCTTGGCTGTTTCTCTTATTATCTCGGTCAGTATTTTATTTCTGCTATTGGTGTCTTCTTCATCCTCTAACTCTTCCAAGGTGCTGAATCTGTTGCTTAGTTCTATCTCGACCTTCTACTTTAAAGGAACAGAAAATGGAAAACTGACAGGCGTTTGCTTTATAATTAACAAAGACCTGAAGTCACGGATCACAGAAATAGAAGGAATTTCAGATAGAATCGCACGGCTAGTAGTAATGATAAACAACAGATACAGTATAGAAATTATACAAGTGTATGCTCCAACATCCTCACATCCGGTTGAGGAAATCGAAGACCTATACCAGGAGATACCGAAGATTTTGGATAGTAGCAAATCGCATTACAAAGTTGTAATGGGAGACTTCAATGCGAAAGAAGGAACCAAGCAGAGCAGTGACACGAAAGTGGGAAACTTCGGATTTGGCAAATGAAACAAGAGAGGAAAGAAGTTAGTGGAATTCTCAGAAGCAACAGACTGTTCATTTTCAATAAATTTTTCAAGAAACCGCCCCAGAGGAAATGGACATGGAAAGGCCCAAATGGGACCAAAAACGAAATAGGCTACGTTCTATCGAATAACAGGGAAATTCTGCAAGTCGTGTCTGTTCTGAACAGTTTCAAAGTCTCGAGTGATCATAGGATGGTGAGATGTAAGCTGAAACTAAATACTAGACTTGGAATAAAGAAGCTAATCAGAGGAAAACCGCCACTTTTAGATCTGGAATATATATATATATATATATATATATATATGACATAAAAGAGTTCATGTACAATATACATGAAAACAGAGTGAATTGTGGTAATTGCTACCATCATGGTCCGTAAAGCTTTATTCTCGAGGCGTGTCCAATTTAATTGGCCTTTATCAGTTACATGAATCATCTACTACTAGATTTTATTCATAAATAGTCAATGCAGTTCTGTTTTCAAATCGCAGTAAATAATCCAACCCGAACCTGTTTGGGCTTTTCTAATTGATTTGGCAATTCTAAGCTATTCTTTCAATTGCTTTTACATTCCACCAGCCCATGTCACAAACAGAGTTCACCTAACGGTTTCTGAAACGTTACCATGCTACAGAAATCACTAGAAAAAATGGATATATCTCCAAGCTGTTCAAGCAATCTGGAGATGTTGCCACATTAATTTCACACTAAAAAATGCACTTGAAATAGCAGCACGTGCACTGTTTCTTATATTACATTCGATGATATTTACATTTTAACAACGTTCCTTGTATAATGTATTAAGGTAATTAGAAATTACAAAACATTCAGTACAGTAGTACAGTAATCCTCGATAAACTAAATTTACCTCGAAGTGTCACTTAGTTCAGTTTTTCTCAACACACAACTCACACGTAAACACTTGTCTTCTAATTGTTTTTTTTTTTAATTTAGCTTTCTCCTCTGAAAAAAAATCACACTGAGTAATTTTTTTACCATGTACACGTGTTAGTTACACAATATTCTTTAGATCGTTCCAAAGAAATTATTTGTATACAATCTGCACTCGGTATCCTTACCACTGTTTATGAAATTAATACACCTCAGGACAACGAAATCTCGGTCCTTCACTATTCTCTCTGCTCCTCCTAAATACCTCACATACAAACACTTGGTCCTGCCTGGATCCCGTTGTTTCCATCTCACTGCTACAGGTGGAGAAAAGATACGGCGCTTCCGCTAGGAAGAGATCGGTGGGTTGTCAGCGAGACACGCTGAGACACATATAAACATACTTTAAATGTTAATTGCAGTGCGGTTCGGCCCTAAAGTGGTATTTTATTCTAGGTTGGGGTCTCCTGTGGCTGTCAGATGATCTACGATAACTGTATGTAAAGTCTCTGTTGACTAACATAATCTGGTGCCTATGGGATTAGTTTCAACTGGTCTACATTGGCTTTGTAGATCTTATTTGCTTTCAAATTCTTGACCTCTAAATTATTAGTAATTATTTTGGACGTAATAACATATAGATCGTGGTACTTATCCTGTAAACCTACTACCCGTAATTTTGCAGCACAAGAAATGTTGAATGATTTTAACAACACCTGATGCTCCACCCTAAATCTGCGTTCGCTTTTATGCTTATTATAAACTAATTTCTGTCTTTCCTACGCCTTCGATTGGAACCGCTTAGCTACCTCCACAACTTTCCGAAAAGCTTCTTCTGCTTTCTTTTCAAAAAGAGGGTAATCAATGGGGGAGCTAGAATTATGTCTGAAGATTAGAAACCATACTAACAATACTGACATCAACAGATCGAAACTGGTAAACGAACCTAACAATCCCTACAAACTCACTGATATTTTTTTCTCTAAAACATTACAAGTCATCCTCGCAAAGAATGTCATTCCAAATGGCTCGAAACTTGTCCCTGGCCCCTTACGTCCAATTCTATTTACCTTGATGGGCAAAAACAACTCTTTGTCGTATTCTTGCCAAGGTTTGAACTTGTCTGAACATTTAAAAATCTTTTTTCCTTCAATTTTGGTCTTCTCATAAAAAATTTGAAATGCACGAATTAAATTTTTCCCATAAATGTTCATCAGTCGGGGGTTAATAACATCGTCCTCAATATCCGTCTTGACTGCAAAAAATGTTCCCTGCTTGTATGGTCTATTTCTCATAATTTGCATTCTCTTATAATAATCTGCTTACTCAAAAGCAACCTTTGTTTGCCGAAGTGGTTCGATAGAAGCCAGTCTCTCTGACTCTTCATCGTCATTTTCATTAAGGTTCACCCTATTCATTTTTCTTAAAATCCCTGAGTCTTCAACTTTTTCTTGAACACCAATTTCAGGGTTGTCAACTTTCTCTAACGCTCCCTTTCCTGGTAACTCAAATATAGTAATCTCTACCTTGCTGGGATCTGGAAAATTACTTTAGGGAACTGATCCACTTTTTGTTATCTCCTTAGCAGAAAGTTTGCTGGCCAATTTATCTCGTTCCCTTTCCACAACTTTTATACGTTTAGCTAGTATAGCCACCTCTCTCTCCAATCGCTCTGAGTTACGAAGACTATTTATTTCTAACTTTACAGCCTATCTCGAGTTTCTCTCAGTTCATTCACCATTACGGAATTTACAATCACTGCTTGATCGACTTCACTTTGCAGTCGTATTGCCTCGGCTTGAAGTCTTTCAATCCTCTTCTCTCTCAAGATTTCCGAAATTCTCAGTGACTTTTCACTCGGTGGGTTCCCAACAGAAACGTTCTTACTGGCGCACTTGTAGCTAGAAACCACTAACGGGTCTCGACCCTGGTTCTCTTCAAGTGCCTCCGTACTCGTAGATTTCGCGACCATACGTGGTTTCACCACCCTGTTCTGTTCTTTGTCTTTACCTCTCCAGAACCTACTACCTACGTACTTCCATTTATAGTCCCGGAACTGCGCTCCGTCTCTCCAACTACGATCTCTTGGAAAATACTCTACCTGTTTCCAATATTCATTTTTACGAAGTTCCGCTATCATACATACGTTCGGGTGCCAATTGGCTTCGTACTGAACAAACTTCCTCTCTATTTCTACGATCTTGCTTCCTGACACCTTCAAAGACGCAACTTCTTCTTCTAAATTTTTCTTTGCTAACGACGACGACTTTACTTCTTTACGTAGTTCTTCAATTTGTCTCAACAAACTTGAATTTTCAGAAGACTTCTGTTTGCGAAATTTATTTATTCGGGCGCCTTTATAGTCATTGTGTTTTAAAAAAATCTTTGCCTCTGCTTCCTGATCTCGCACTTTGCCATAATTCATGCCTGGGACTTGATTCCATACTGCCCCCTGGCGTTTATACATCCTGTTACCCTGGCAAGCATGACCGATTACATAACTTTAAGGTCGCTCTGGAGAAAGCCTTCTTCTATTAACGGTATTTTTATTTCCTCGAAACCCCCTGTACCTGGTTCGCCTGGGAACTGATACAATGTTTTCAATTTTTCATAACCGAAATACCATCCATTTTTAGCAAGACTTAAATTAGTATCTGCATCAGTTATGTAATCGGATCCGAGAATCAAGTCTTTCTCTAAATTTTAATTACATAAATTCGAACATCAGTCCGGTGGCCTAAAATATATAACCTTACATCCATTTCATCGATTGTGAGCGCGCTTCCGGCTGCAGTGAGGATAATTTCCGTTATCTCCTTTATTTTTACTCCTCGCTGTTCCAATGTTTTAGCAAAAGATGGAGAAGCCATACAAATATTACTGCCAGACTCTAGTGTTGCTACCTTCTTTAATCCTCTTAACGCTACTTGAACAGAATGACATTTTTCCCTGACGAAATCATAGCCTCTAGACTTCCTGGTACCATTCTTAAAAAAGTCAAATACTTTTTCAGGGCAGTGACGTATGTGGTGTAAAATGCTTCTACAGAAATGGCAACTTCTTCCCTGCTGCGTTGGGTTTGGTTTTGGAATTTCCTATTGTTTTCGGTGCGACGGTAGAATCCATGATCAATTACCATTTCAGACAGCTGCGCTGGTGGGAAAGACTTCGCAAATCCCGTTATTTCCAAAGGGTTGCACGTTTTCTCCTTCCTTGAGGTCTGTCTATTGTATACCAAGTCATGAACCAACGCCTGTTGTATACGTTGACTCTTTTCTTCTACTTCTAGTTCTGGAGAGAGGTTTTTTGAGAGATGTTGGTGCTTCCAAAATCTAAGTTGTTTTCCCTTCCGCTAGGTCAGACCCGTCAATATAAAACCGTACCCGAGCAGACAAATTAAAAGAAGAGGAAAATGAAAATTGAACCCTAGTACAAACGCCCTTTTCCTCCGTAATCGTTGGGCTCGTCCACGCTTGGCCTCGATTCCAAATTCGGCTTCTCTGGCTGGCTGAGAAAACAAAGACACACGCACAAAGATACAAAAGGAACCGGCTGAGTCCCGTTACAAATGGAATTTTTCACTGCTGCACCCGTCGCTGCTGAGCAGAGAGACAAGAAAATAGCAATATTCCAGCCAAATTAACTTTTTAACACAGAAATCGGAATTCTGAATCCATCCACATTAATATACGAAATATTCACAAAATTAATCATCAATTTCCAAAAACACACTGAATTTAAGATGTATGACAATCTACACCTTACACACGTAAATAATTTCTCAAACAATATACATATTCCTTAAAAATTCAAACATTATCAAATTAATACCTTAGATTATAATAAATAGAAATAGAAGAAAGTAGTAGTATGCATGGTCGACCATAAAAAGGTGGGAGAGAAATCAGAAAGAAATTATTATAACCGCAACAAGCTTACATATAAACAAATTGGATTAAATGCATATCAGCACATTGAAAGGCAAATTAAACAGAAATATAATATTGAGGAAAACTGGTGTCAAGATGCTACCCCGGAATTTGCCTGGTATGACTGAGGAAAACTTCAGTCAAGGTGTTCGATGGTATCGAGCTCAGGACCTCCCGAATGCGAAGCTACGGCATGGTATTACTCTTTGGATATTTATAACACATTCGAAACATTCTTGATACAATCAGTATGCCATGCAAATTACAAAAGGTAACCTTGATTCTGCATCGCAAAAGAACAAAATATATTTTAATAATTGTTCTCCGTTCGAACACTATACCTTTCTATAATGATATACGTTGATGGAATGCCTATAACATATTCAAAGATAATGAAATAATTATAATATGATTGGTATAAGATTCGTATACAAATTCATGGAAAATACGACGAAAATTCTCTAAATTTGCCAGGATTTGTTATTTTAAAGCAAACAAAATTAAACCAGACATAAGAGTAAAAGGAATGAATAAGTAGTCATAAGCATTCTCGCCGCAACGCAAATCAAAAGCTTAAAATTGTTCTGTATTTTTCTCTAAAAGTAAACCATTGATACTCGAAATAATATACTCAGAGCGATTGTTACAATTGGAACACCTACACTATGACGGGTTGGTTCACTTTTCTTGGGCGATCACGGCGTAAAGACCTAGAGAAGAGATGTCCCGAGACGCTGAACAACTTCCACGTTCATCTTAATCCATGTTTGCTGCACATTTTAAGGGAAGAATTAGCAGATCAGAGCCCGTTCCAGCATGGCAATTTCTTTATATTATTCCTATTTCTCTGTAAGGATTTGATTCCAAGGACACAATGCGGTGTCTTATTGACAGATGGCGTATCCTGAAGAGGATTTTTTAGATCTCGTTCTGTTTGTAGATTATGTGATAGCTTTCGTTTCCACTTTGATATTGGAAATGGTATGTATAATATTTGTTTCAATAGCAAAACTAACTTGTCACTAAGGAGCGTTTTATGTTCAATTATTTATTTGTACTTGACTTTTGGAAGCAGTATTTCGAATATCAAAGTTTAGCCACTTTCCTGATATTTTTTTTTTTTTATTTTCTTATATGTTTTGAACAAATGCTATATGCTGAGCTATGTTAGATCCAAATCGATGCGTCGGAACCGAGGCGGAAGGGATTTACCATCAGAACTTATTCATTCTTATTGGTAAATACAGACATTAGACTGTATTTTTATATTTACAAATTTTGTAGAAACATTTGTTATATAAAGCATTTTTCATACCACCCTTGCTCTGAGTTGACAAAGCAATTGAACAGCAATTGAAAGCAAACTTCAATTTATCCATTCGGCGGATATAGTTGTAACTGACTTTTAAATCCTTTGTTTCATGTTAGGCGAAGTAAAAGTATTCCTTAGCTTCGATAGTCAAAATTATCTATTGCAGGGTTTAGAAAGTATCTAAGATCGAGTAGACTGAAAAGGTATTTCATATTTCTAAAAGTATAGATGTTGGTTGGTTTGGCTTCGTACTGAAATTGAATACTCAACTTAACTTCTTCTACTACCTCCAGTTGCTCAATTTAGATGAGTGGCACTTATCGCAGAAAACGTTCCTATTAAAAATATATTTTTAAAAAATCTTTACACTAAAAGGTAAACGTTATTACCGTTTTAGTACATGTTAGTTCTAAACCTAGAAGTCGACACGCACATAAAACAAACAAGAAGTGTAATAATTATCCATATTTATAGGTTAGACTAAATTCTTGGGACTATTAATAGATTGCCTAACCTATAATTCGTAAATGAATGCTTCATTTTCGTAGATTAAGTAAGCTATTGTGTATCGTAGCTACTATTGACGTTTTACAAAATATTACCTCAAGACATACATGTACGCATAATATTTATTAGGTACATATTTTTCTATTACTAATACTGCTATTTCTGCTCAGTGCATACATATGCTATCAATCAACGTATCGAAATGAATACACTTCATTAAGTTTAATTTCACCCATGTTCTTTGTTTGATATATTGTATAGCAAGGCTAATATAGTTATTAGCTGATAATACACGTGTTGCTTACAAGCGTTACAGTTAAGTTTCAACATGTCTATTTTTCATAGGATACAAATAATACCGCATTTCAGGTATTTAAATTCTCATTATTGTAATCATCTAAGGTTAAGAGAGTCCACTTATTTTACATTTCATTTCGTTTTCAGTATATGCCTATAGCTCAAACATTTCCGCTTTATGATTAGGAAATCAATAGTGTTAATATTTTAGAATAATTTTCTTATCATAATGAGAGAATATCGCCATTGTCAATAATGTCTCAACAACATATTCGAGATATACTGTCTTTCAATAAATTAATGGCCGATACTATCTAATTTTGCTTTCCAACATATTTAAGTCTTGTCTGTACAGCTGAATAAGTTGCATATTATTCATGAAAATGATATTTGAAATTAATATAAATGTAATACCATTACCAGATTTTCGAGCCACAGAAAGAATCCCTTCTATATAGAAAGTTACATTGAAAATGTAATTTTGTCCATTGTCCGACAGTATTTTGGAACCCAGATTAGTGTTACACATGGAATAGTAGGGGAGCCGTGTTACCACTTACAACTAGCCTATAGTATGCTGAGTCCAATAGTTTTAATCCAAGAAGCTACGACTTACCTCGGATAGAGAAACTGATGTTTTCCGTAAATACCTGCATAAGGTGAATTTTGTTTGCACCAAGACACAAATATGACCGAAATAGCCGAACGAACTGAAGTAGGGAAGAAAATTGTCGAGCAATCAACTTCATGAATACTGGACTACTTTAAGTGGAATGACCAACGCAAATTATTTAAGGAGAAATCAAATTAAGTTTGATCTAATTTTTCATTGAATTGAACTGCATTGATTTATGGCCTTTAAGAATCTTTGACTTAGCCTGGGTTAGATTGGGGAGAGGATTGGACTGTAGCGGCCAGTGTTTAATTTTAAGGTGCTGTCCCGGCATTCGCTTGGTGAAACAGGGGGATACTCTGCAAAATCTTGGGATGGTTGGCCGTGGAGTTCGAACCCACGTGCATACACACTTAGAATCCAAAGTATGCGACGTTACCGCCTGGACCACTAGGGCTGGGTTTGATCTCCTTTATCATTAATTCAGTCTTCTTGTGCTCCGTAGCTACACGTGGACATTCAACCTATAAGTAAGGACAACCGTAAGGATACTCAGTAACGTCTCAGTAAGGAGTCTTTAGCAAATAAGTAAATTAAAACTTTCCCACGTATGAGAGCTACACCTTTTCGTCTTCTCTCAACAAATAACAAATTCAACCTGAAACCTAATGAACTCTTTAATTAACTCACAGTTACTCCATTCAAATATTAATGTCCGTTTAGACATTTTTTTCTGCCCGGATAGATAGAGAACATTGGAGTAAATAAGTTACATTCCTTGGTCTGTAAATGCTGTATATTGAAATGATGCCTTCTAATAGAGGAACGCATTGGTAGATATGCAATTGAATATGACGTGTGTCGATAAAAGAAAATATCACAGTAGATACAGAGTGATATGTAGAGGTCTGCGCGGATATAGAAAATCGCATTCGCATCGCATCAGCAACATCCTTTATCTCGCCTATCCGCAGCCGCATTCGGAACATCACTATCCGGATCCGCATCTGCAATTACTTTAAACACATAAAATCTCACATAGTTTTTTTTTCTTTTTTTTTTAGATTCAGAGTTTATTTATTCTATAACATAATGTAATGTGATATCTAAAGGTTGCCACATTATAAGTTGGTGATCTATTATTATTAGTTTTCTATTAATAGTCAACCGCACTTTAAGAAAAGGGAAAATGTCATCCAGACATATATTACGAAATTAATGAAAAATAATAAAGTACTTACTGAACATCTTCTCAAGTGCAGATTCTTCACAAGAAAATTGCCAAACTTGTCAATACCGTGTTTTAAAACATCTGATAACGTTTATATGGGGATTGTTGTTTCTGATTCCAACGGTGAAACATAAATAGAAGTTCGTTGAGAAACGAAGATTAAACTGAGACACTTACACTCACTAAATTAACGCTAGACGATAGCAGCTTATGCAGTGCGTAATCACATACATAATCAGATCGAAATCCCCGTGCAAATGAAACTTTTCCTGTGTCTAAGTTGTGACTTCATCTCGTCGTGTTGATGGAGTCCCTGTGCCTTCATCACCAGAAGAACCTTCAAATTCATGAAAGGAGTCAGCGCTGACTTTTTCCTTCTTTGGTGGTTATAATGACGGTCGTTCTTCTTGCATTGAGTTTTGACTTTGTTATTCTTCGCTATGATCCCTTTAGCATTGCTGTTAACTATTTTGTACTTCTCGCTCATCCTCCGTAAGAGACTTCATACTTTTGTATTTGGTATGGAGAACAAGTGCCATTTTGTGAGTTGTAATCTCCCACTTTTTGCTGATAATTTTAAGTGACTTTTTCTTCAAATCCTGAAGAAATATACAATCTGGTGATTTTGGTTTCAACATTTTTTGAAGTTTCTCTCGCCATAGCAGCGAGAAATAATGTCGGCGTTTTGAATAGTGAAGAACAATATGAGTTTTCTCAACAAGTTCTTGTCCGCAACATTTAAGATATACTTCTTATTTGCTTCCCTCAAAAGAGGCAAGATGTTTTCCCACTGCGTTTCAATGATTTCGAACATCATTAATTTGCTATTCCAGCTGGAGTCTGAATCGCTTTTCAGCGTTCGATCAAGACGATTTTGTAGCCCTGACCTCTTAAAAAATGTCGTAAGGGCACGGCAAGAGCTGATTAAATGTTCAACGTCGTCGTCTTCTGTGTTAGAGCTTGTAGTGTGCTCTAGAATTGTATTTAAAATGTGGGCAGAACATGATATTCTATTGTATTGCCGGAGAGAAGATACTATATTCAGACCTCTATCGGTGACGAACATTACCTTGTCAATAAATTCAAAGTTATCAAAACCCCTAAGTATCCTAATAACTTCCGTTCTTATGTTATCACCAGTCTTCCTTATTTCGCAGTAGAATTCCCTGGTACACAAAACGCGTTCTTGCAATGCTCCTTTCCAAATATAATGAACTGTGAGCCCTAAATAGTTTATTTTTCTGTAAAGATCACTCCACAATTCAACAGTCATTGGAGCACAAATATCACCAACCATCTCCTTCACTTCACCTGATACGAGTATAACGTCTTGAAGTGACGCAGCTTGATCTTTCAATGCTCTGGAAATTGTTGTTGCCTGCGGGAGAAAATCCTCTGCACTTATTGCCCCATACTTGGCCCTGTTTCAATCAAAAATTGAGAATATTCAAGAAAACCCTTCCCAGATACAGTAGAGAAAGGTAGTCATCGGGAGTGAAATGCCCATTTTTTAATATTTTTCTTATTTATGTTTATGAATGGAAATCTAGAGGAATAAAGAGCATGCCAAATGCGAGGTACATCTTTCAGTATTTCTGCCTGGACGCTAGATTATATAGTATTATATACTGTAGAAGATACACTGATGTTTGTAAAGTAAGAGCGATATGGGCATAGTACCCCACCATCGGGGTAAAACGCCCTCCGTCGTGGGGTAATATGCCCATGCACACCAATACTATACTAAACAAGGTGGAAGATCATAGCAATGGAAATGATGTTACGATAGAAGCTAGCCATACTATAGGAATTATATTACGGTACAAGTCACAAAAACTAGCCTATAAAGCATGAAGTTCTTACTATTTCCTTTCCATTGACAGGCTTGGAAAATACAGAATAGAAAAATACTAGTCTTGCGGACGAGACGAGATTTAGGCTTTCTCGTCTCGAAAATATATTGTCCAGAGATTGTCTTGTCTCGAAAAGATATATACTTTGCATTACGAGAGATCTGTCTCGTATCGTTTTCTATAGCCATTTTCTCTGTCTCGTCTCGTCTACTAACAACACTAAAAATTCATATTAACTGAAAATGCGAAATGGAAAAGCTTGTTTAGCTTCACTCTAATGGTGAGATGTAAGCTTGTTTTGCACAACACAATGCCAATAACATTAAACAGTCTTATGGAAATAATATACTAACTGAAAATAAAAAATAATATGAAAAAATGAGAAACATTACACTCACTGAAGGAAATGAACTGAACTTACATGTTCCTACCCTTCTAAGACAGAGACAATTACGCAGCTATAAAGCTTACTACCGTGTTTGCTAGAATGGGAATACGTGGGGTAAAACGCCCACCGGCCATTAACCCCGACGACTAGTAGCCAAATCACCCCGATGTCAAACACGATAGTTTCAATTTATTCAACTTCCAATACTGCAGGGCATGGCGTCTACCCTCTATTGCATCAGAACAGAACTCTACTTTGTGCAACGCACATTCATTGTATTCGCTAACACAATAGTGTATTCATTCTGTCTCCCTAAATTTGAAACGTTCAAAAACATTACAAGTAAAACTTATGTACTTAACACATTTAAGCATGTCTTCACTTTCTTCACACAGTATTCTTTGGTGTCACCTTGGTCTTCCATATAATTCCGCCTTCACTCAATCGCATCATTGTTGCCACCTCATATTCTCTTCCGTGTTTTTAGGGGGTGGGCATTTCACCCCCACTTACTCTACTATGTCTTTTGAAACAAAGTGCAGGAGTTGTTTTGTTGCACTAAGTTTAAGTTGGCAGGAACCGGAACACTTTTCTTCTGTGGTTTCGTAGTCACAAAACTAAACATAGACGCCTGCTTGGCATCACACTTGTGTTTTGATATATTTGAAGTCCCTGACTTATGCGCTGTGTAAGAGTAAACTTTTTTGCACTGGAAACAAACCACAAGATGATCTGAACTTTATTCTCACAGTCATAGACATGACCAAAAGTTTTGCCATATTCAGGACTTAAGTTTCCTCTCTTATACAATAGTATAACCCTGCTTTAATTTCTATGCGATTGTACTGCAAGATGCACCCTCCATTGAGTCCATTCCGAATAGAGAGCAACACCAACAATACCACCGGAGGTGTTCCGTTAAAACAGACACAACATATTGCACGTGACATACACACACAAAGTTCACTTGATATTATTTCCTGCAAAAGCACTTGCACTTTCCAATACCAGAACGCGAATAGTAATACTCTACTTGGCGTACGCGTCATCAACAAGAATTGCAAGTTCTCTTCGGATTTTACAATTGCAGTTGCTTCGCTATTGAAAAAATAACAACCCATTTCCATACAAGCAACCAATCAATACGAAATTGTATGTTTTGACAACCTCACATCCTGCTCAAGGCAAGAGATCGGGTAACTACCACAAAGAAGGGGTGAGAAGAGAAGATTTTATTGCTTATTTTCCTGGAACCTGCCAACTTTAGGAACATGGGGGTCGGCTTTGTCGGCAATTGATCTGTGTGTAGTTTGCAGAAAGAAGAAGGGGAAGAGGAAAATATTGTCTTTCATTGTATTTAGGTCACAGGTGTCAACGTCATTCCCCTCATATAAAGGAACAATGTAAACTGATTCGTTTCGAAGTCATTATATCGCACGCTTCAAACTAAATTCTGGGTCATTTCCCTTTTTTCCTCTCTCCCGCCCGAAAGAAAGCTTAGAGAAGCACATCCGCAATTTTGCCCGCAATCCATAATGAAAATGAAAATATATCCGCAAAGACGGGATATATCCGCGGATTTCCTGTATAATCTAGAGCCACTGAAGTCATTCTTCAAATGACGCCAACACTTCAAGATTTACCATCCCTATGATTAACACGAAGTTCTCAAATAGCTCTAAGCTATTACGTTACGTAAGCAAGACACTCAGAAAAGAAAATTGATAAATTCATTCTAACCAGAAGTTAGAATGCGGTATTTGAAAAGAAAAAAAAGTTAAAGAAACAGGTAATTTTCTTCTGATTGTTTCAGTTATTAGGCCACATGGGAATAATGGAATTAAAAATTAAAAACTCTCTCTCTCTCTCTCTCTCTCTCTCTCTCTCTCATTCTCTCATTCTCTCTCTCAGAGAGTTTTTCTGAGGAAAGTAGTGAACGTTGGATAGCAACACTGCACATAGTGGTGTGGTATGCTTCATGCGCATGCATGTTTAGCGGCATAGTGGTAAGGTATCCTTTCTCCGCATGTATGTTGAGCGGCATTATTCTCACTAGCTTCAACAATGCGTAGGTTCATGTGGTTCTTCTTTGTTGTATTTGGATTCGGAGCAAAATGACAGACCATGTTAGAAGACGTTCAAAATACTGCATCAAGTTTTACCAGTTGAAGATAGCCAACCAGAAAGGGTACGCAAGTTTCAACAAGTGGAGTACATAAAAAACAGCGGTACAATCAGTTCAAAGATAGCTGCACTTCGGCGGCAAATTCAGAGTGATGATGATTGTCTTCTTTGACTACCGTGACATTGTGCATCACCAATGTGTACTACAAGGATGGACAGTTACGAAGGAGTACTATCTTGACGTGAACAGTCGCAAGAGACCAGACCTGTGGGTTTTAAAAAATTGGCATCTGCATAAGGAAAACACCCCGATCCTCGCACTTCATCCAATCTTTCCTGCCAGAGAAAGGCATTCATGACGTTCGTCTAGCTCCATACTCCCTAACGTTCAAGGCATGTTTCCAGGAGGATCGATCTCTGGGTTAAGTGTATCGAATCTGAAGGGTCCTGTTTCGAAGGTGATTAGAAATTGAAACACGCCAGATACGTAGTTATATTTTCCTGGACTATGAATATTCAGTCATTTTCTATCAACTGCTGGATGAAGGTTCCCCCTTTTCTTTCCACATATCTCGGTCTGCTGCTATCATCATCCATGTAGCTCCTGAAAAACACTTGAGTCCATCTATCCATCTTGCATTTGGATGTTGTCTCGGTCGTTTCTTTTCTCTGGGAATCCAATGTAGTACATTTGTCGTCCGTCTTCCATCTGTTTGTATAGCTATGTGACCGGCCCCTCTCTACTTCATCTTCTTTGCAGTCTTGACTATAGATTCTACCTTGTTTGTGCGCGAATTTATTAATTTGTCTTCCTTCCTAGCTATTCCTAGCACGCATCTCTCCATTGCACTTTGTTTACCTCTTAGTCTTTGAGTCGTTTGCGCAATTCAATGTCCACGTTTCACAGCCGTATATCATTACAGGTAACACAAACTTATAATTTTTATGCTAGAAACATTGGTAGTTTGCCTTTGAAAATGAAGTTTAGTCTTCCAAACGAACTCCACGCCATTTTACCAGCGACGGCTCTCTTATCTAATTATGTTTGGTTGTGCAAACTACTCTCTAATATTTCTATTCTTGAAGTGTGTTACAAACCATCTTGCTTCTTATTCTTATCATTCTTTAACTCAGTGAACGCTCACATAAGAGAGAGAGAGAGAGAGAGAGAGGAGAGAGAACGTGCACCCGCAGTTCTGGCTGGTCGAAAGCAGAAGCTCCTTTGCTTTCTGTTTCCTTCAGGTTAACAACCGAGAACGATGAGGATGTAAAGTGAGCTTTTTGGCTTCTAAGCGGGTGGAGGCGTGCAAGAGGGTACAGGGAAGATCGTTGCCTCCATAACACTCTATATGGTAGCAAATTTTGAGCAACCAAAGTGGACTAGATAGCATACAC
>JAGDQP010024170.1:4225-28261 GCA_022664845.1 Lepisma saccharinum | reverse complement strand
GAAAATGTTCATAATAGTCTTGAAAAATCTCTGGGTGATTAATATGAGTTTCGACATGTTGTGCGATTACTGTTCCTGTGTTCCATACATACATACACTCATGCACACTATGTAAATTACATTCATTACATTGAATTTGATTTTCTTTTAGATATGCACTTATAGTTTTCAAAATACACTTGTCCACTATATATTCGCCCTTACATTTCAAACACTGACCCATAATTCACTACACCACGGGGTCTTCACGGGAAGCACGGTCCTTGGCACGGAGTAATGTTACCATTTCCCAGGGACACGTTCTTAGTATGTGACGAATGCCCCAGTCAAAGTTTTCCTTCAGCGTAACTCCTGCTGGATGTTTCTCCAAATACAAGTGAAACAGTGTTTGTACAGTCCCTGGATCTTTCAGTATCAATTTCGTACGTTCTTCATTCAGTCTATTTATCTCGTAAGCTGAGGTATTTGGAAATGTATAGCCTCCACGATGTTCAAAGCAGATATGATTGCATGGAGTAGTACAGTTATTAAAGCACCCTTCACAGAGCATGGCATGGTCAGGAAACCAGTCCTCAATGACCGAGTATATGCAGGCTTCGTCCACCCAGCGCGGAGAGCATTTGCAAGGCTCCTCGGCGGGCGGAGTAATAACAACTTCACTAGCACTTGCCTTCGACATAGTTACGTGGAGACTGACGACCCCATAAGCAACATATATGCGTTATCAGACCGGAAGAGTCGGGGGGTGGCCGCTGTTTCCCACGGTCGGTCCCTTCAGGACCGGAAGCTCCATATGGTAGGGGTCACCAAAGGTCGTGAGAAACGTCAAAATTAAGATTAATGGGGCACAGGTGTTCAAATTTTGGTGGAAGGGGCTCGGACAAAAATAAACTACACTACTCATGAAATTGGACCCAGGCCAAGATTCGATCAATGAATCGTTGGTTTACAGAGTCATTTTCTTTAAGACAGGATCACCGAGTTTATGTTTGGAATTCAGCCTGGCACGGTGACCCGATTTTGACCCGGAAGGAAGTGTAGAGTTTTTATGCTTTTTTTATTATATATTGTCAGAATGTGAGGGACACGGGTCTTTTACCCACCAAGGACGAACAATCCGACGCCGAAAATTCCTAGCCATTAACAACGTATGAAGTCCACAGGAAAAGAACGTCCTTAGTTCATTTTATTGACTTTATAGGAGAGCGTATTAAAAGTCTATAATTAGCTGTGGTACTGAAATAAGGCATATTACTCTCCTGAGGCGAACGTCCCGATACCACCCACAAATTGGAAATTTCTATCTACGTGTATACATGGACTGCATGATTGATGTGGAACACATTTTCATTTTTAGTGACTAACTAGTCGATTTGCCCGCCTGTTGGTGCGGGGTGAATAAAATATGTTTTCATCCCGCATGCCGATGGGGGGTGAACTTGGACTTAAACGACATCGGGAGTGTTACTATTCATCAGCGACCCCGAAAACTATGGATTCAGCACTAATATCAATTGTTTTCTATTATTTTTACATGCGAACCCTTCCCACCCCCACCCCTCCCTAGAGGTGTTACGAGTGTGTTACCTAAGATAATGATTTGTGGGGCTTGGTAGCAAAAGCTGCAATCTCGACTCCAGAAAATTTTACGGGAGAGGCAAAAGAAAATTTATGGTAATAAACGTAATAGTATATAGGTACTCTTTTCCTGTGGTTCCTACGCAAAAGCTACAAAATATGCAAAGGATTAGGGCTTTACCTTCATGAGACATTTTAGTGTATACAATTCCATCAAAATCTCGATTTCCCTCCAAGAAATGGAGATTGCAGTTTTTGCTTCTAAGCCCCACAATTGATAGTCATGCCAAATTTGACCACTTGGAGGTAGACAACCCGTCGAACAACATTGTAGTGTGGGTTGCCGCGTTCTTTGCTCTTAAATTTTCCATTATCGTTACCACCGCCATTGGAATTCAATGGACAATTAGTTGGTCGATTATCTCTGAAGATAATAATTTTAGAATCAAAGTGATATGATAACTTCTCAGTTCGGTCCAGTCTCTGGTCATAAGCGAAAAATCATTTCAATCGGTCAAGTACTTTTTGCGTAATGCTCAATCACACATAGTCACCTTCAATTTTATATTTGGGTCTGTTAAATTTGGGTCTCGAAGAGAATGAATACACACACACACAGAAAAATAAGGTTACAACAGGAGAGAGATTTCTAAGACCACTTTGCCTTAGCTGGTCGTAGCTATGACAACACAGAGAGAGAGAGAGAGAGAGAGAGAGATTGGAGGAGTTGTTGGACGAAATGAAAGCTTCGGATTCGCGGCAATCAATCAAAACTTCAGAAGTAGTTAAGTTGAGAGAAGAAAGCGAAGCAAAGATTAAGAGATGAAGAGGATGAGAAGAAGGAAGATTAACAGACAAGTACAAATTCTTTGTATATTTTCTTTCTTTTTCTTTATTTCCGGTTTCAATATCCGAAGATCGTTGAGGGTAAAAAAAAAATAACGGTTTTGTAAAGTCATTCGTTGTCTGTTACTTCGGCTTTTGCCATCAATTTTCAAGAAGTTCCCTTCAGTCCATGTGCTCATTTCGCCTTTTGTGATTACTCACGAAGAACATTTTGAGTTTTTGAGTCTTCTTCATTTTTTTTCGTGTGTTCAAGAGAGGTGCTTTTCTCGTCTTTTAATGGTAGAATCGGATTGGTTGTTACGAGAACTGCAGGATACTCTAGAGGTCTTTTTGCAACAACAAGAAAAGCTGAAACATCGTTTTATAGAAACTGTTTTGCTATCTGTCATTTACAAATTTACCCTAATTAACCCCTTCTTCTTCTTCTTTTTTTTTAGCGATGTACTTGAATAGAATACTCACATCGATTCCACAGAAGACAATAAAATACAACGGCGTATCAGTTAAGGCAGAGCCCTCTTTCGTTTCACGTCGAATATTCAAATATGAGTGCAGAGGCACAGAAAATAACTTTCCTGAACAAAAGTTTGATTCACACTTCAATAATGATTACCATTAATCTTAAAGAAATGTAATAAGTAACTTCAAAATTATGTAAATACACTTTTGGGACAGAATAATGACCAAAAAAGGGTCTGAACATTGTTTTAAAATTATTTTTAGAGTAGTATCTCAATACAGAAAGCCCTATTAGGGCGAGACCATTCTCGCGCAGGCGCATTACTCCTTCACCATAAGACTGACAAGCGGCTGATTTCCAATTGCCAGTTTGACGTATTGGTATGTCGGGAAGCTAATACGGAGTACCTGGGATCAAATACTGATGTGTTTTTGTTTGTATTTTTAAAAAGAAAAATAACTTTTCTCTTATATATACTGAAACGCATTAGGAAATTTAATAAAATTAATGACCAAGGGTACGTGGATGTTAGGTAAGCCAAGTACGGTGTTGTTGTTTTTTCTTGCACACTCGATTAAGTCGTGTTTTTTTTTTCAAGCTCTCGAATGTAGGACTTTCTACGTTGAGACGCTAGTATTTTTGGGCCCCATGATACCAAAGCTATAGCAGCAAAAGGGACCTTCTATTCCCGCTCATGGTGTCCGTCCGTCCGTGCGTGTCCAGAAATTACATCTTAGGAACTGAAAGATGTAGAGAGAGGCTTGATGTGTCGTTGAAAAGGTCTTGGCTAGAATAACTCACATTCCTGAGAACCATCTTGATTGGTGCAGTGGTTGAGTGTTGCCAACCCGTTTTCTAAAAATAGATTGTTCATATTGCTTCCAATCAGTTAAACCTACCTGCGAAAAACTTGGTATAAACATTAATCGACACATACAGAAACACTGAGAGGGCATACATTGCCAAGCAACCCACTTTCCAGTGTTGCCAGCTTTTTTCTATAAAATTATCTTTCTTTTTCATATTGCTTCCATTGTTTTAGTCATAGCAGCACCAAACTTGCGATAAACATTGTTTGACACAATAGGAACATACTGGGGATATTCCTGCTCCCCACGAACCCCGTTGTGAGCGTTGCCAGCCCATCCAAAATATATCTCATGAACCATAATGTATAGAGATATGCATGAGGTGTGGTTGGATAGGTCTTAGCTAGAGTCGCTCAGAGCCGGCGAAACAGTTTGATTGATGTAGTAGTTCAATGTTGCTAGACCATTTTTTTAAAAAAAAATAATCAGCTATTCAAATTGCTTCCATTCAATTAGATCTATCTGCACCAAACTTGGCATAAACATTATTCAGCACAAGTACTGTGGATTTCCCCGAACCTAAGCACCGCAGTTGTCAGTGTTGCCAGTCTATTTTATAAAAAAAATAATGCTTGCATGGTTAAAATACTATGAAGGGGCCGGACTCTTTGCGATAGTTAGTAGAATTGCAGCTCTAACCTTTTTTAAAAATAAAACAATGTTATTTAATAAACGGCATTATAATTATATCCTGGTTAGTCGAACAATTTGTAAAAATCTTAAGTATCGTGTGTTATGCTTTTTAAATTTGTCTCTTGGTTATGTCGAACTTACATTCCAATATGATATCAAGAAAAATAATAATAATAAAAAATCCATGTTACAGCGCATCAAAACAAAAAATGTCTTTCTGTCTTCTTACTTCATTTTGATGCATTTAATTCTCTGGACCTGGCCACACTTTTCACTTCTAGCAATTTGTGAGACGAAATACTCATGGCGTTCTTGAAAGAGTAACATTCTTAACTGGCAGCTATGGATATGAATACTATAACGGATTGACTGGTCTAATACAATTGACTGTTCACACTGTATTTTTATTCTGACTATATCTATGGCAAATTTATTGTTCAATGATGAAAATAAATAAGTAAATAAAAAAAATAAAATTAATTAACATGGGTAAAGTTGACGCCAGTCTTCGATTAATCTTGCCTGGATGATTGGGATGAACTTGCGTCTCTTATTCGTTTGTCTATGCTTGAGTGTGAAAGCGTGGTGTTTAGGAAGAAATCGAGCGAGGAAGATTTCAATATGTAATTTTAACCGATTACAACTGCCAGGTATTCTTGGTGCGCTCGCACGTGCTGGCATCAATAGCAATAGTTCCATTAACGTATTTACATTCATGACTGGCAGCAAGTGATTGTGTTAGGGCTGATTTTAATGAAAGCTTGCGTTGCTTGCGATTTGGGTGAGTAGCAAATTGAAACATATTTTATTGCGTGTTTTATTGTAAGGTAAGTGTAAGGGCTGGATTTCATGAAAGCTTGCGTTGCTTGCTTTGCGTGCAATTTGGGTAAGTAGCCAATTGAAACACGTGGTGTAGTTTTATTATGTATTGTAACATGTGTTCAATTAGCTACTGACCCAAATCGCAAGCAAAGCAAGCAACGCAAGCGGACTTGAAAATGAGCCCTAACACGTGTTTTAATTTGCTATTCGTCCAAATCGCAAGCAACGAAAGCTTTCATTTTCATGAATTCATTTTCATTTTCATCAACTGTTTCTTGCGTTAAATGTGATGCGAATCGCATATAATGGATAAAAATCTAACCTGACATTATCTAACTATGTCCCCAAAGTTTATAATGTTGATAATAGGTCACAACGAAGAAAAACGCGATTTTCTGGTCTTTGTCCGCGAAATGCATGAAATGCAAATCGAAGCAAAAGGAAACAATTGTTGAAAAGTGAAAAGAAAGAGACAGTTGTGTTGTTGAAAAAAATGGCTTTAGCCGCGAATCGAACCTGGATCCCTGGGAAGTAACGGACACAATAGTTACTAAACGAAACGGGCACCCACTTCCCAGCGGCTTGCAACACATAACAATTGCTTTTCTTGCAAGCGTGCGTTCCTTGCGATTTGGGAAAAAAGCAAATGGGGTTGTTCAATGACAAAGTTTTCCGATGGTGGCAGCACCAGCACTCGCACACTTCGCTTTCCGCTTCTATTTTGTTCCTCCATAAGAATAACATTGCAAGAACGAAGCTTTATTCCAATTTTCCTTTAAATATTATTTTATTGTATTGACGTTTAATTATTATTTTCGAATCACGAAGAAAAGCATTTCAACCAGCCAAGAATGGCTTCTGAATACTCAAATTGGACACTCAAATCTCTTAAAGGAAAATTGAAGAGACGAGATGCCATGGTTGCAACGTAACTTCGATGAAATGTTGAGTCCAGAGGGCAATGGCGGTCACTCAGAAACAACGTTAACTGTGATTACGAAAGCTCGTTTTTTTTTCTCCGTACACAAATTGTGTATTACCGGTACTGTTCTCTATTCCCCCTTTTTTAGTAGTCTATATAGGAAAAGGATTATACACAGCGACATGCGCTAAATGGTTACCTAGCACTCTAGCAGTAAGGGCTATCATAATGCGATATTATATGGTAATTCATATTTGAATTTTAACACCTTTATATTAGAAGGGGCAATAGCAAACAGGGTTATCTCCCAGGATTTTATTTAGGGGGTGCAAGTAGAGTTGGAAAATTTTCTATCAATTTCAAATCGTAAACACTTTTCAATTGGGAGGTGTGCTTGAGAATTTGTGGGTGACACACTCCTTTTTGAAGAGGGGATATAGCAGAATCCTGATAGTGAAGTTTCAATTTTGATGTACTTATATCCCCGTTCACCCCTTGTGTTGTACCAAAGTTTATATTATAAACGCCACATTATACGTAAAACACTATTAAGTGAGGAAATTTACTTACGAGTCCATTTTTACATTACAAATTTATAGATAGTTTTCTCAGCGTAACTTAAAGACGCATTAGCGATTTTATTCATCTGTTAGTACTTTACGCGAATATGCTTGTACACGCCCTTATACATTATGTGCAGTCAATACAAACATTACCGAGAGTGTATGTTATGTGCACTGATTCTGTCACCTCCCAAATTCTCGAGTACACCCTAACTTAAAATTTTTATGATAAAAATTTAATAGAAACCGTGCAAAATTCCACTTACAACCTCCCAAGTTTGACTTTACACCCCTCTAAACTGAAAATCCTTGTGGAATCGACAATGTCGACAGCAGTAGCCGTTTGGTGTGAGGCGTCAGGCCAGTGTCTTCAAAGTTCTGAGATCGAACGCCGGCCAGGACATTGATGTTTGTGGATTTGCTAAAGATTTACAAATCCACAGTTTCCTTTGTTCAATTTTCCCCCCTGCTCATAACTGTCAATTTCACTACCACCACCTCTTCGGTATCTAGAGTTAATAAATAGTAGTTTGTAGAGAACAGTAATACATAATTTGTGCGGTAATCACAATATCGTGGTTTTGGTGCAAAATATTGTGATTGGATTCGCCATTTCCTCAGAACATTTAACAAAATTATGCATTGCACAAGAGATATCACTGGTGAGGAAAACGATTAGCTAGTCCTAGATATTGCAACTGTACAAACATACATATAGGGTATATTTGTACTCGAGCTTTTCGGGGGTGACATCCCACGTGGGGGTTGGCAGGATCACTGCACACAACGTACACTCTCGGTAATGTTTGTATTGACTCGCTGCACATAATGTATCAGGGCGTATACAAGTATATTTGCGTAAAGCACTAACAGAAGAACAAAAACGCTAATGGGTCTTTTAAGTTATGGAGGAAAGGATCTAGGAATTTCTAATGTTAAAAATAGACTCGTAAGTAAGTAAAAATAGGCACAGGATATAAGTACAGCATAATGGAAACTTCGGTATTAGGATTCTGCTATATCCCCCCAAAAAGGAGGGTGTCACCTCAAATTCTCTAGCACACCTCCCATTTTAAAAATGTTTACGGTTTAAAACTGATAGAAATTTTTCCAACTCTACTTGCATCCCCTAAATAATACCCTGGGAGATAACATGTTCGCTATTGTCCCTGCTAATATAAAGGTGTTAAAATTCATATATGAATTACCGGATAGTATCGCATTATGATAGCCCTTACTGCTAGAGTGCTAGGTAACCATTTAGCGCATTTCGCTGTGTATAACCCTTTTTCTATATACTAAAAGAGGGGGAATAGAGATCAGTACCGGTAATACACAATTTGTGTACGGAGAAAAAACGAGCTTTCGTAATCACAGTTAATGTTATTTCTGAGTGACCGCCATTGCCCTCTCGACTCAATATTTCAACAAAGTTACATTACAACCAGAGCACCTCGTCTGCTCAATTTTTCTTTAAGAGATTTTAGTGTCCAAGTTGAGAGTATTCAGAAGCCATTCTTGGCTGGAAAGGATTCTTGAAATGTTTCACTTCACGATTCGAATGTGATAATTAAACGTCAATACAATAAAAAAATATTTAAAGCAAAAATTGTAAATAAACCTTAATTCCTGCAATGTTATTCTTATAGAAGAACAAAATAGAATAGGAAAGTGAAGTGTGCGAGTGCTTGCTGGTACTGCCACCTACAATTAGCTTTCACTAAACAATCCCATTGAAACATTTGTTACGCGTAGAATACGCAATAAAACACGTGTTTCAATTGGCTACTTACCCAAATCGCAAGCAACCCACGCTTGCAAAAAAAGGCAGGCTTTATAGATGAGATTGCAGTAAGCACGGGAAAGTGATGAATGATACTTCCTCGAGTCCAGAAATCCAGCGTTGGATCATAATAGTAAATACGGTCGTAATTGTAATATGTCAAATTTTTTCTTTACTTTTCCTGTAAAAAAACAGGCAACAACTCATTTTTATATTATCATAATGTATTATAATAAGTGTGTTAAGAACGATGAGTAGATGTTAGGAAGGTCAGCTTCAGTTGTTTTCATTACCCGCAAATACGACGCCGCGATTTGAAACCTCTTACGATCGTATCTACTATTACGATCGGCGTGTGAGAAATTCTGACGCTATAGGCAATTACATTTTCTTTTCTAAAAATAAAAATAAAATAGTTTCAGGCATTATATTTTTCTTATTCTCGTAAGAAGTTGCACAAAGGTAAATGTATTCGCATTTTTCTTTCTATTAAAAACAACTCACTTCCACAGCTACTTGCAGCATTCAGTCCCATCACGTATTTAATCATCTTTGGAAGCTTTCTCATTGTTACTGACTTTCTAGGTAGTTTTGGGGAAAAGGTTCTGTTTTCAATTGTTGGCAGAGACAATTTCTGATCTTGTCGCCTGTGATATTGAATGAAGGGACTAAGAGAGTAGAAATTCCTGTCAAATGTCACATCCGAGTGACGTTTCAAGTGTCAACTGGAGTACGGAATAAAATACCATCATCATTAGAGTTTTACACGAGAGAGATGGAAACACGAATAAAGAGATGAAAGACACAGATAAAAAGAAAGAAAGAGAGAAAAACATAAGAAAAAAAATAGCGTGAATGCTTTAGGGTTAAAAAGTGATGCAATGATCTCTAAAACTATCCGTATGTCTAATGTAGTTTTATCGTTATACGAAATTACAATGTTGCTCCTACAAATTCAAGCCAAGAGAGTTTAAACTTTTCGAGAACAAAGTTCATAACCCTTTCAATAGTTCAGTCCGTGGGATTTTTTCTTTTACACACAATGGTTCGTGGTGACTTCAAATTTTGCAACATTGACTCATTTCCCGACGTCATACAATGATGAAATTTTGCACAGCGACGTAAGTCGGGTGACAATACAATATTTCATTGTTAGTTTCATATTTTAAAAGCATATTTGATTCTTATTTTCAATATGGACTTCTTTATCCTAAAAAAATACTACGCTGCAATGTTCTTGAGTTTTACTGATTGCAGAACACTTTAGGATTTGGGTCACACAACATTAGCTTGAGAAACTTGTCCCAACACCGAAATAATTGAAAAAAAAATAATAATAAAGAATTTTTTTTTAAAGTCATTCTTTTCGTACTAAAAATAATTTTACTTATGCATGACTAAAACGTGTGTTTGAAAATAAGGTTTTGAGAAAGATATACGGGCCGAAACGGGACGAGATGACTGTAGCGTGGAGGAAACTGCATAATGAAGAACTCCACGGACTGTACGATTCACCAGATGTTGTAAAAATAATGAAATCGCGACGACTAAGGCCATGTAGCTCGGATGGGGAAAAAACGAAGATCATATTCTATCCTGGTTGGAAGGCCGGATGGAAGGAGACCATTCGGAAGACCGAGACGTCGTTGGGAGGACAATATTAGAAGAGATCTTCGAGAAGTAGGTGTTCACATGATGAAAACTGGCTTGATATTGCCCAGAATAGAATCCAATGGCGAACGTTTGTTACTGCGGCGATGAACTTGTGAGTTCCATAAGCCATAGAGTTAGTTAGTTAATGACTAAAAAGAAAAGCATGGAGCGTATCAATTGAAGAAATAAATAATTTAGCTTTTAAATTTAAATTTGGATTGTTGTAATAAAAATATTTAGATTTAATGTTTTAAAGCATAGTATTAGTATTACTAGTTGTAGTAGCAATAGTATTAGCTGTAGTAGTATTTTAATAGTAGGAGTAGCAGTATTAGTAGTAGTATTAATTGTAGTGATAGTAATAATACGACTAGAAGTGTTGGCAACTGATTTTACTCACCCAGCACCAACGGGCGCGTACTTTGGCTAATGAACAAATAAAGAAAATAGAAATAATCAAAACATATAGAACTCTTGAATTAGTTATGAACTTTCTCCTATGAAAGTCTGAACTCTCTAGGCTTGAATTCGTAGAAGCATTGCAATTTCGTCTAACGAAAAACTACACTAAAGATATACTGAGATTATGCTGCCATCTAACGTTAGAGATCGTGACTTTATACGAACCTTAAATGAAGAAAACTAACCGAATGACAAGGACCTGCCTGCTTTTCTTTTAATGTTGTAATAGTGAATCTTAAAATTAAAACTAATCAAATGGAACGAATCTGAAAGAATTACAGTCGCCTGATTTCAAACGGATGGATAATTCAAGGTCACCGAAATGAAATCAGAAATTAGTTTCATTCTAGCTGTTTTGATTCAGGTAGCGCGAATTCTCAAAATTAGCTAAAGCCAACCAAATGAAAATGCAGGGTTACCAGATCATTTTTTTTTTACTACTGAAGCATGGATCTCGATACGGGAGACGGATCTACTTCTAGTTACTCGAAATTGAAGCCAACACAAGCCATAATCACCTGGCAGGTGAAATTGATTGAAAATAACAACTGAACATCATGTTCCGTACAATACCTTATTTAAAATATTCCAATCTCCCTCCTCTCTTGCTTAGCTAGATCTTCATCCATTCTTTGCTTCCACACACCCAGTCATAGGCCAACCAATAAGACGCAAGTAAATCCCAATTCACCAGGCAAGATTAATCGAAAACCGGCGTCAAGTTGACCTAGCTTAATTGTATTGGGCCAGTCGATCCGTCTCCCGTATCTAAATCCATGGCAGTGGAGGATAGTAACGTTAAAAATGGAGGACAACAGCGGATTTTTTTCTTACATTTAAACTTTTTATACTTAAAAATTCACTTAGCAGGAAAATATGGAAAATTTTCCTGGTATATTCCACCTGCGCTCTCTCCTCACGAAAATCCTGGACCCGCTACTAGATTGACCTACAGTTTTGCAAGCAATCCATGCAAACCAACAGCAATGTTGATAAATTGCAAACACATTTATATAGAAGATATACTTGACGATACGGGATCACTTAATTTCATATCGGAAGTAAAGTTTCTTTGAAATTCTGCAACGCAACAATCTCAAATAGGCTGGTAAATACTAGTTTCAATAAACTTCACAGAAAGTCTTTCCCCGAAGTTAATTATTGTATACACCTGCCTATAATAGAGTCGACTTCCACATTTGAGTCTGTTAAATCCAATTACGAAAACTTCTAAGAAGCTGAAAATGTAGGAACTTCTGACAGCTTTTTGATATATTCCCCTCTGAAAGTTTCAAGAATCGATTTCTTACAAGTAAACACAACGTATATAATCCCTTTGCCTTTAGCTGTTTACGGTTTCGCTGTTTCGTTCCTGATTCTACATCCACCTTGTATTTCCGTTCTTGCTTTTCACCGTTTCGTGTGCTCTTTGCTCTTTTAATGGCATAGATGAAAGAAAGGAAGAAAAACCTCTATCAAAAAACGAAGCGGTGTTTGAAAGCGTTCAATGCGCCATCTAGGCGGAGCGGATTCTACGTTTTAAGATAGTAGCTAGTAGACTACAAGAGAAAACAAGAAATATACGCTTTCTTATTCACTGGTGATGAGAATTCATCAATTATATAAAGAAAATGGTTTCGTGCAGGAGATAAAAGTGGGTTGAATTGGCAGGAGCTCTCACTGAAACCCACAAAAGTTAATTTCAAAGTGAGGATTGCCTTTCCAAGAAACGCATAACTGTTTGCTCATTTATCTTTTTTTGCTTTGAAAGGAAGGTAGGAAGGAAAAATGTAACAAAATGAGTTGGAATTTCTTAAGATAAGAAAGAATGATCTGATGTTGAAAAGAAAAACTTATTGTGAACTTAGGTAGTTATCACTGAGAAGAACAGATGGTCAGACAGTAATGCTAAGTCTACATTAGGCCTTGTTGATCAACATGTTTGTGCGCGCGAGGATTATCTAAAGACCGTGACAATTTATAAACGTCACGCAAAAAATTGTACAAAGTCAGTGCACATTTTTGTGCAGTAAACCGAAATAAATAATATCATTCTTGTTAGGAAGTTTGAAGACAAGGAGAATACATACGCATCATTACTTTCTACCTTACTTGCACATATTCATTAACATGTGTATAAGTGGAGTGAAACTTGAAGATTGTCACGGTTTTTAGATAATCCTCGCGCACACAAGCATGTTGACCAACAAGACCTAATGTAGACTTACCATAAGATTAAAATTCGTGTACATTTCTACTCACTGATGACTTTTGAGCTTTTATAAAATTAATTTATGTTTACTAAGAATATCCGAAGATTCGGTTTGGAAAGAAAATCGGAAACATAACTAGGTTATAAAGGGTTCAACCGTTGTCATGGGTTAATCCTTAACCATTTAATGCTGACCGGTATCGTGTAAGAGTCTATTGTTAAGGACTACAGAAAATATAATCCTAAAACAGCCGTTTTAGGAATTGTACAAATCTGAATTTATCCACCTAATTTTCTGGTTTCTATACAGTACATAGAAAATAATGTATCACTTTCGTTAGTTAACGTCAAACTCATATTACATAGACACTATGCCATTATTTAATGTGTCATATGATTCCACACAAGCTTATTTGGTTTCAACTTTAGAAGGAAAGTAATATTGTTTCATTGTATCTTTTGTTTTTTATATTGAAGGAATTCTTTTGAAATTGAAGACATTTTGAAAACTTTTATCCACAGAAAATAAAACAACTACGAGAAACTTTGTCCCTTGACTCCGCCCTCTTGAACCCTACGAGCAGTGTCTTCTCCGCAGCCAAGAAAACATTATGAAGTTAGTTTGATTTGATTGTGTTAAAAAAAAAAGTAAAAGAAACTTTGTAGACGAGTAACACTTGTGGAATATCAACAAGGCCGTCTATTTTTTTTTATTCTTTTCATATTTTTCATCTTTTTAGAAAGAAAACTACGCCCGAACATGAAACTAGACAGTCTCGCTCAGGGGGTGGAGAGAACAAAGAAGATGGAGTGATGTAAAATATCGTCATCTCCTCTTATTAAGTTACCATGGTGACTTCTGAATGAAAGAAGATGGATCATTATTAATTTCGTTTGTCGCCCCATTTCCGTACGTTTAGGTGAAACCTTTATTAAAATAGATAGATCTGTCTCTATTCACAGAGTTCACGCTCTTGTCTACTGTGAAATATCGTCGTTTCAAAGAAATGAATCAATTCCTATGCTTTCTGAATAGCATTGTCAAAAGTTCTAAGAAATAATATCCTTTCTTCACGATTTTTAGCTCTGATGTTTAGGTGAATAGTTTACAGTCTTCTAGTCTGTTACAAGTGATTAGCTGATAAACTTTTCCTGATAAAGTTGAAGGAAATTTTAAGTTTGATAGGAGCTACTAAAATTACTAAATAGTTCAAGGAAATTCAACAAAGTTTTCCTTTGTCAGATATTAGTTCTGAAATTTTTATTGAAATATTATATTATATTTAGTTACGAGAGCCATCGGGTGAATAAGATGGGAGGAGAAGTTTATTGTAATTACATATTCTTGTAATTCCCCACACGTATTCTTGTCATGGTGTGTGGGTGAGTGTTCTCTTCGTGGATCAACATGGCCTTACGATTGACCAGCGCAGCTCGTAGCCGTTCCAACTGCGGTCAGTAGACCTTCGTCCTGATTACCTGGTTAGATAGCATGAATTCAAAATGGATGATACAGCGCATATACAACCAAACACACAACATCACTTCGTGTGGGTGGACTTCTGGTTTTGCCACTGTTATCACACTTTCTTCAGCTACCAACAGACGTTTAAGTTTATTGCTGTGGTTAATAAGAATCCGTTTCCTTGTCGCCATTCTGTGCAAAACATGGCTCATATCTTTCTAACAGGTCAATAAGGCACTGCAAGTGTCCTTACAACGCTGTTTTTCTATGGTGTTAACTCATGAGGTACCAGTATGGGAGCATAACAAAGATCTTCCAGATGACGGTGAATGGAAGAATGGATCGAATGGAGTACTGTAGCCAATTCATCAACTGTTTGACGTGGAGTTTCCTGAACAGATGCTCGCAGAACGTCATTGTCTAGCTCGACGAGTCCAGTATTGTCATGATAAATCAGTAAGACTGGTGTTTCTAGACCGGAATTTTGTGAACCAGCTCTGACATTTGAGGACGTAACTATAAACAGCATTCATGTTTAGTACCTCAGCGGTCGTTGAACGTCCCTAATGGAACTCGCACAACATGTCGTATATGTTCTTCAGACACTACAATTTACAAACACATATTACTTCCATACAACTTGATACAGACCAATCTTTCTCTGTGCACGAATACATAGTGAACTGTCCTGTAGAGTGTTGCTAGTCTCAAAGCCTTGGCATAGTTCTTAATTCGCTACTGTGACACCCCTTCTATTCGACGGTCATGCTGAAAATTTACATAACTTATGAGATGATCCAATATTTTTTATCATATACATAAAAAATCAATTTTTTGCAAAATTTACATTAACGCGATTAAGTCACCAGCAAGATGCAAGTATGCTGATAGAAACAGTATTTTAAAAATCAACACCGAAAGTGTCTACCTCGGATTTGTTGTAGAATAATGAATTAATGTTTTGTAAAACTTACCAAAGTGCACACACAAAACTATAATTTGTAATAATTCTACGTAATTTTTCAATCAGAGAATAATAATAGAACTTATTTTCTCGCTTAAATCTACCGGAAGGATTTTTCTGCAACGTTTATATTACTAAAGCAGGTTTTTAATGCAAACGATAGCCGCGCTTTTCACTTACGATTTGTCTGAGTAGCCAATTGAAACACATGTTTAAGTATTCCTATTGACTACTTATCGAAATTGTGAGACGCAGCGAACTTGTACATGAAAATTAGGTCTTACACTCGTGACGTAATTGAAATTTCCAAGATATTAGACAATAAACCAAAATTAAAGATCCTGAATCCCGAAATCATAACGTCAGACCGCCATCTTGGTATTTCTAGCCAGAATTTAGGATCGTAGTAAAGAGTGATACCAGCTAATCCCTGAAAGTAAGGGAAGCATGCTTACAATATATTAATCTGTCGAGATTTAAAACTAATATACTATAAGTTTACTGAATTAACTGTTGTTTGGTGGCAGTTTTCATACTCTCCTTCATCTTCTGACTGTCCACATCACGATGGTGGACTGTCGTTCGGAATCAGGTTCTTAAATTTTGGCCTATCTTCTAACATCCTTGGAAACTTAAATGACATCACGTGTGAGATAACCTACTACGGGTTACACTTACCTTACAATAAAACACGTATTTCAATTGGCTACTCATCCAAATCGCAAGCAACGCAAGCTTTCATGAAACCCAGCCCTTACACATAGGAACTCTCAATCTTACACTAGTGCCACCTGGTGTCAGTCCAGCCGAACTAGGAATGAATCAAGTCTAGTAATTGTAGATTTTTATGCAAGCGTACATTACTTTCTTTGCTTATGATTTAGGGTGAGTAGTCAATTGGAATACGTGTTTCTAGGTGTAACACGAGATTGTATTGGCTACAGAAATCGCAAGCAAATCTCGCGGCGAACGCATGCAAGGAAAGCTGGCTTAAGTCATGCGCAATACCCACGCTCTTAATCTATTGCGCATACATAATGTGAACTATCAGATGCTCAGTTCACACTCCATGCTTTTCTTCTTTCTTTTAATCGAATATAGGAATAATCATTCCGTATCGGTATTATTTCATTCGTAGTTAGGATGGACTAACACCAGGTGGCAGGAAAGAAATGGAGAGAAAAGCATTCACTATCAATAATAATTTTTCATGACACGTAGATTACCTTATGGAATAAGTCAAGTCCGGATTAAATATTGTTTTATGAACTGGCCGTACGCAGGGTTACCAACTGTAAATTGTCAAATGCAGGACAAAACTCCGAAAAAAAGCCGGACTTTTGTTTTTAAATGCCGGACACAATGAATTTGCAAAAATGAACATTTTTTTCTAGGCACAATAAGTGCACGTTCCTCATGTACCTTTTTATCTAGTGGTGAAAGTTTTGGGGACGTTAAAGACAAAAATATTCCTTGCTGATGTGCTAGTTCTGACCAATTTTTTGTACTTTTCGCAATTTCGCGAGCGGAGACAAAAAGAGGCTAGTGGGCGCTATGAACCAGTCACCATGGTAGTTAATAAATAATCAACATGCACGGCAGTGCATGAGCCAAGTTCTTCACGTCAGAAAACGTCAGCACTGCCAGAAGCATGTTATACAGGAACAAGAGTTTATGGCAAAATCGACGATTTTGGGGCCCCGTAAAAAAAAAGATGTTAAAGATAGGAATATGAGCTTTTGCCCTTAACCTCTTCACCACCAGTGGCATATACGTGTATGCCATGATAAAATGTTTCCCAAGATCCAATGGCATACATGTATATGCCATGTTTCTAATTTAAACTAAAGCGAATTTTAGAGCCTGAAACAGGTGCTATTTGTTACGATAAATTGTGGAATCATCAATAGATGGCAAGGCAAAAGCAGTTTGCAAGTGGGAATTCTATACGCATTGCAGGGCCAACATTCTGGAAGCTTCCTTTGTTAGGGATGTAACTTTCAATTGTGTTGGAAGGCGCCTGATTCTGAACATGGCTAGCACAAGTGGATTTGCCATAGTCGGAAGATTGTCAACATGAGCATAGTTAAGGAGGGCATGGGGGAGCATTTTCCCAACTTTCTGACAGAAAATACATATTTCCTTCCCCTATCTATCTTTCCAGCCATCCATGCATATAATAGCTCCATGGTCACTGACTGACTGACTCACTCACTCATGAATATTCCCAGGCCAAACTACTGGACCTAGAAACACCAAATTTGGTATGAAGGACCATGACTAGACAGAGAAAAAATCGACATTTTGAAAAAGTCGCCATCTTAGATCCAAAATGGCCACCATACCCATTGTTGTATAGAATACACGACCTAAACCGCTGGAGATACTGAAATGAAATTTGGTATGAAGGTACAACATCACTACTAGGTTACGAAAATAATACAAAATGTTGAAAAAGTCGCCATCTTGGATCCAAAATGGCGGAAGGTAAAAATCCATTTTCTACACCGTTTGAGCTAGATATACAAAATTTTGTATGAAGATGCATCATGACTAGTAGGAAAAGATAATATTACAAAATGTTGAAAAAGTCACAATCCTGGATCCAAAATGGCCGCCAAACCTATTGTTGTGTAGAATAGAGAGCCTAAACGGCTAAAGCTACTGAGATGAAATTTGGTATGAAGGTACAACATCACTACTAGGTTACGAATATATTACAAAACGTCTCCAAAGACGCCATATTGGATCCAAAATGGCAGACTTAGAACCCATTTTCCACACCATTTGAGCTAGAGATACGATATTTTGCATAAAGCTGCATTATGACGAGTAGTTTAGGAAAATTTTACAGTTTGGAAAAGTCTCAATCTTGGATTCGCAATGGCTGCCCAAAAAAACATTTTCCTCACCTTTCCAGCTAGAGAAATGAAATTTTTACATGAAGGTGCACCATCACGAGTAGGTCACGGCAATATAAGGAAACGTTCAAAAAGTAGCCATCTTTAATCCAAAATGGCCGCACAAAGACCCATTTACCAAACCACTGAAGCTAGAGAAATTAAATTTTCTATGAAGGTATGCCATCACGAGTAGGTTACAATAAATGGGGCTATTCTCTCCTATGGGGGAGCACCCCCAGGGATTAGCAGATCGAGAAATGAGGGCTCGTTCTATTCGGGAGTCTGGTTAGGATAAATGGGGCGCAGCTCCCCAAAACCCCTAAGTTCGGGGGCGCAGCCACCACTGGCGGTCAGAGGGAGGTGCCTCTAGCTTAGCCAGGCGAGTCCACATACTATAAAACCTTGGTCACGCACTGATACACTGACTCACCCATTGATTAAAACTCCCAGACCAAACTTTTGGAGCTAGAAACACCAACTTTAGTATGAAAGCGTACCATCACGAGTAGGTAACTACAATATTAGAAAACGTTAAAAATTCGTCATCTTCAATACAAAATCGCCGCACAAAAATCAATTTTCCAAACCACTGAAGCTAGAGAAAAGAAATTCGGTATGAAGGTGTACCATCACAAGTAAGATACGATAAATGGCGGCAAACCTCCAGTATGGGGGCGCAGCCCGACGGGTAGGGGTATGGGAGATCTGCACCATGGAGAAGCAGTGTCCTAAATAATCTGGTTACCATAAAGGGGGGGAATCCCCCAAATCTCCCGAAGTTGGGGGCGCGGCTCACCACTGGAGTCTTGGTGGAACGCCTCCAGCGGAACGAGTGTATATATAATGTTCGAGCCTTAGGGTTGGTGGTGGTGGAAGTGGTGCGTTTAGGGCCACAACCAGCCTTATGGCTTGAAGATCATGAACCTTGCTACCTCGCGCCAACTTTCAGTGTTCCTCTTATATGCTGTCGCCAGGGAACTTGGTTCAGCCACCCTTCATTTCCCACTTTTTGGGGCTTAAGAACTTGGCTGAATTTTTTGCACCTCTGGTGTTTTTCTTGGATCCTATTATTAGTGTAACAAGGTTAAAAGAAAATGTCACAAAGGAGCCAGGAAATAGCTATCTTCGTGATGCAAAATTAATTGAATTTACTCTGCTATCCCAAAATGTCCCCGAGCGCATTTGAGTTTATCGAGAAAGATAAGACCAAAAACACTTAAGGTGCTACAATGTGAGGCCTGTTTTTCATTTAGGCACAACGTTAGCAACTGCCATAACATACAGAAATATATTTATCGTGATCTTCAAATCTATCCTTTACCATGTTCTATTCCTAGCAAATGTGTTAATTGTAATGCTAATGACCATTTACCAAGTAGTTTTAAATGCAAGGAGTATCAGGCACAAATAGCAATCAATAGACTAATGAAAAAAAATATCTTACAAAGAAGCAGTGAAAAGAATCAAACCACATAACCATCAATATTCCAATAACTCAAAGATAACATGTGCTCAGGTATTAACACTTAAACAAAGATAAGATAAGCAATTAATCAAGAAAGTCATGGAACCTTTTGATAACCCACCAGAAAAAGAACTTGCAGGGAAACAATAGTGAAAATATTCAAGTAAATTGATACAGTCCCCTGAATAGCCTATATATGACTCTATATGATAATAGTAGATGTTATCACTTATTAGGCTTTTATATACTTTAACTCTCCGACTATGGGCGTTTGGTTTATACCTATAAGACAAGATAAGATTGCTATTGGATTTGCCAACCCGGGGGCACGCATAAATCTACAGTGTATGTGAGTATATTTCCACCTCCTGCCTAAAGGAGACGGTATGTATGTAAAGGATAGTGTATGAAAAGGGGAACTCAAAACAAAAGCAAAGCAAAGAAGGTCTTCATTAGCACCTTTATTTGGAGATCCTTTCACTTCGGAAGTCCAAGAAAATCTAACTACTACATACAACTCTGCTGCTTATATAGGTAGCGAGACATAGACATTACAGGTAAACTAGACTCATTTCCAAAGAGGTTTTGCATATTTGGGTAAAGTATTTTCTGTATTCCTTAAAAGGTTTTGGTAAATATTTCTTTAGTAATAGAGGATCACTCTGGCTGATATAGTGGATTCAAAAGTATTTAAAACAATATTCGGTAAATATATATCTTAAAGATTTATACAAGGCAAAAGCTTCAGCATGATAAATAGTTAGTACAAAAAATATTCTGAATTCCAAAATCGAGTTTATATAAAGGTTTGGAGAGGTCATACATCTATGGTAAATGCTAATCGTCTGCTAAATCAGAACCAAAGCAATAGAGACAAAACATCAACAAGCATAAACATGGAAGAATTGGAAAACATCCTGAATAATCAAAAACTATCAATTTAAAAAAATGAATTACGTAATAATATACCACATGAATATAGTGACTATCCGCTACTATTACTACCGTCTTTCTTGCATGTACAGTGTAATGATGCCACGCAATAATTATTATATAATTATTTCATGTAATTTTCTTGTTGAAACTTAACTTTAAGTCACTCTACAAAAGAATTGTAATGTAAATAAATAAATCCATTATGTAATAACGCATTTCGCTATGGGTACGACACGTAAGTCGAACCCGCGATATATAATAAACAAACAAACGAATGAACTAAGGAATTATTCTATGCGCATTGCAGAGCCAACCTTCTTACTTAATTTGATGTTTTAAAACTACGGTAAAACAAGTAAAAATGTCACTTATGATTCCAGATGATGAATCAGATCCCGATTATGAACCTGACGATGAGGAGGAGTCAGATACAGACTGCCCGACTTCGTCAGGGGGTGAAGATGAAGAAGAACAGGAACCAATAGATATGTCCGGCTGGACAGTTGTGCTTGATCCACATGCAGATATAAGACCTGACCCTTTGGAACAGTTTTCCACCGATTTCGAAGGAATTACGCCAGTTTGGATATCGACAATTGTAAGTCAGCTGTGAGCTGTTTTGAGGTGTTTGTTCCAGAGTCTTTGGCTAGTGACATATGCAGGTGGACAAATGAGAAGGCAGGTATATATTTCGTTGAAACACACAACGAAAATTTGAAAGTAAACGGAATAAGATGGAAAGATTTGACCATTAGTGAATTTTACACGTTTCTATCGTTAGTTTTCATTATGGGTATTGTGAAGAAACCCAAAATTCAAGATTATTGGGTTCAAGAAATTTTGCTAAATGGTCCTAGCGTGTTTCACAGAAACATAATGAGCAGGAACAGGTTTGTTTCCATCCTAAATTTTTTACGCTTCTCATATCCAAATACATACCGACCTAATTCGCCCCTGACAAGGCTTGCACAGTTTTTTGCTAAACTCAGAGAAAACTGCCAATTTCTTTCAGATCCTGGAATGGTGTTTGCAGTTGATGAGTGTCTTCTTCTGTTCAAAGGACGCCTACACTTCCGGCAGTATATGAAATCAAAGAGGTCAAGATTTGGTATTAAATTGTTCTGTCTCTCGTCAGGACATCCTCAGTTGAGGGGTTACACATGGAACTTTGCAGTGTACATTGGAAAGGACGTATATGATGTAAGTCACCTCGTAAATACTGAATGTTTGTCGATGTCAGAACGAGTTGTGGTTTTCTTGGCACAGAATTTGTTGAACCAGGGTCGGGAAATCATTTTGGACAACTGGTATATGTCTGACAGACTCTGTAATTATTTACTTAGTGTAAAAACATACGCCACAGGAACAATAAGACCTGCTAGAGGAACTCCGAATGAACTTGCCGATGTTCCTCTAGAAGAACATCAATCGTGTTTCGTGAGACAGAACAACAAATTGCTGGTGAGATATAAAGATAAACGTGATGTTTATGTAATTAGTACGAAACACACTGCGGGTCTTGTAACTAAAGAACGCTACCTGAAAGGTGGAAGAAGAACGAATTTCATGAAGCCACAGCTTATAGAACGCTATAATATCCACAAGGGTTCTGTCGATTTCATAGACCAAAACATTGAGCCATATGACTGCACACGAAAAAGCTACACATGGTTTAAAAAACTTGGACTTCACATGTTGCAAAGAATGGTACTAAATGCACGTATGTTATATAAACATACAACTGGAAGGGATGTTGGCCTCTACTCATTCAACAGAACTCTTTGTGATGAACTTCTGACGAAGTATTGCCCACAATACACAGATTTTGTGATGAACGCTGAAGCTCCGGAAAAGTACCCAAAGGTTACTCATTGCCATGTGAGACTGGGGACGGTAACATCAAAAACAGGAAACAGGAGGAAGCAACAAAAGAGATGCAGGGAGTGTCACAAGGAGAAGAAGCGAGTGATGACCACTTTGATGTGTGGTGGATGTAAGGATCTACCAGGAATTTGTTCACCTATATGTTTCAAAAAGTTCCATGGTATATCCAAATGACTTTGGATAACCAAACAAAATCTGATTATGTGTACTGTGAAATGAGTCCCATATTTTGTAAAGCATAAAGTAGCATATACAAATGAAAGTGCATGTTTATGCATGTAATGAGGTAATATTTTGATACTAGTCACAAGAAGCCAAACATAGTTTAAAAAAAATGTTTTATTTAATTTTGCATGTAGTTCAATTTACTTCAGTTTATGAAATTTATCTAAGAAAATAAATAGTTCAGCAATGGAAAGTAAAAAGTGTTTGAAATATTAACGAAAATAATTTAAATACGACGAATGTTAAGAATCCAATATGGCTGCCGTTGTCCGTTTTGTTTACTATGTGCATGTACACCTGCATACAATTCTGTATTACTGCCCAATAGCGATGAAAAATAAAAATATGTTGATATTAACGAAAATAAGTTAAATAAGACGAATGCTAAAAATCCAATATGGCTGCCGTCGGCCATTTTGTTTACTATGTGCATGTACACTTGCGTACCACTCTGTAGTATCGCCTAATAACAATGGAAAGTAAAAAGATTCAAAATATGAATGAAAATAAGTTAAATAATACGAATGCTAAGAATCCAATATTCTGACATTGGCCATTTTGTTTATTATGTTCATTTACACTTGCGTACCATTTTGTACCTTGCGTAACATTCTATATTACCACCCAATAGCAAGAGAAGTAAAATTTTGAAAATAATAACGAAAATAAGTTAAATACTACGAATGCTAAGAATCCAATATGGCTGCCGTCGGCCATTTTGTTTACTATGTGCATGTAGACTTACATACAATTCTGCATTACCTCCCAATAGCAATGGAAAGTAAAATATGTTGAAGATACGAACGACAATAAGTGAAAATTGACGAACCCTAAGAATCCAATATGACTGCCGTCGGCCATATTAAATTTCTAAAAATGGACTAGAAGTTGATAGTGACCTTCGTGTGTTAGATATATCATTCACTATGAATTTGGCGTCAGCCTTATTTCCATAAATAAAGAATAATAGGCTTAGAATTATTTTATAATTTCACAAGAAACTCTGGCTCCTCACAACAAGGGGATGAATTTCTGCTGGTGGCGAAGGGGTTAAGGAGATATGGTAAATATGTGCAGATGTACAAAATTTCATATTCGTATCTCAAACTATGTTCTAGTTGTGGACCCCTGAAATTGCACATTTTAGGCTAACTGACTCACTCACTCACTCACTCACTGACTGACTCACTCACTCACTCACTCACTGACTGACTCACTCATCATATTGTTTAGGGTGTTTGGAGTAAGCTAGAAACATGAAATTTGGTATGAAGGTAGAGGATAATAAGTAGATACAGGAAAAATTCCGACATTTTGAAAAGGTCGCCATCTTGGATTCAAAATGGCCGCCAAACCTAAAATTTCAAAGAATACACAGCCTAAACGACTAA